>JAQQZR010000010.1:9874955-9888900 GCA_030068235.1 Notoglanidium macrostoma
AGAACATGCAAACTCCACACAGAAAGGCTCCCTGGGTGACCCGGGGATCGAACCCAGGACCTTCTTGCTGTGAGGCGCTTCTATAAAATGTCAACCCTAATTACTAATGAGAATATCTGTGTATTTAGACAAGCCAATTTATGTGAAAGATTATGAATAGTTACAGTAGGCTGTGTAAAAGGGGTTAGTAGTCATAGCTTTTCATACAAATCCATTCATATACAATCCATTTCTTGCTTATTAAAAGTTTCAATGAGTATGCTTTATGAAAGGTTCTAAAGTGGCCAGATGTGTCCTTTTCTGTTGGCCTAAGGAAGACTGGAGCATAAATAATTTAAAGCATTAATAAAACCTATATAATTGGAATATTCCACAAGTCACATGTTGAACTGAAAGTTTTGTCATCCAAATTTTCTCAAGACCCTAGGAAGAGGAAACATAAGTCGTCGTCCCCCTATACCTGAGATTTTGTAATGTTGACTGATGAGGTCACATTAAAAGTACAACTCCATTACAGAAATTATAGAATGAAAATAAATTATCCATAAAACAACTACTTATAAGTAAATTATTAAAATTTCATTAATGTCCTTGTGCCATTAGCATGAATACAAGTTAATTGTATGTATTTACTAATTTAAAACTAAAAAATATCTTGTCACTCTTTTATAAACAAAATGCAGCCACAGTCAGCAAAGAAACGTTGTAAGAATAAGTTGATGTGCCCTGTTTTAAATGGATAAATGCATATTTTTCTTACTGTCACTAGAAAAATTGTATTTAAAAAAAGTAGTTTAGATTTCAATGATTAGAAGGGCTAAATGACATTAAAATTGGCCCTGTGTTTGGGTCATGCTATGTAAATAATGATTCTACTATATAAAATGATACACCAGTGAAGAGAGAACTTTACTATATGAGATTCCCCTTCACACTGCTGATGAGTTTACCACTTTTACTCTAATAGCTGCAGATAAAAATCAAAGACCTTCTGTCCAGAGTATGTGTTGTGAATGGGCTTTAACATGGTACAGCATGGGACTACATATTAAATTGGAAGAAGAAAGAAAAAGAGCTGTCACTGGCCTTGATGCTGATGAAATTTGGTAAGTATATACTGCGTCGACATTCACAGTACCAGCCTCATCTCCAAAACTCTTTGTAACCTAATTTTGGACCTAGTTTTTGTATTTTAGCTAATTATATGTTAGTTCATGTTGTTCTTTTTTTTTTTCTCAACCCATGTCTGCCCTGTACTTCTGTATCTAAATGTGCCTCAGAAAGAGACTTTAGTGTTAGTGTTCCTGTTTGACAACATTGTTCATGACTTTGTAACCCATTTGATCTGCATAAGCATTACTGTGACAGATTTTTATGCTTAAGCCTATACATATGTATGCTGGCATAAGAAATGTATAAAACACAATTACTCAAGTTTTTCCACCCCTATGTTAGATATGCAAAGTGACCTATATGGTAGGTGTACTTATTATAAGAATCAGTGTGTTCATCTGCCTAATACACAGAAATTTTAAGCATTATACACAATGTTTACAGAGAACCAAGGCATTTTGAGGCTGTAGTAGGAGAACATATTCACCATTACATGCTTTCTCCATATGCAATCGAATAATCATTATAGCTGTTAGCTCACGTATGATTTTGCCAAACAAAGTCCATGCAAAAATCCAACAGCCTTTAGGGCTAATTTTATCATTAGCAAGATCAATTAAACCATGATGCCGCCCAGAAAACTTTCATATACTAGTTGCATCATGGGTTTTGTACTGTGAGACCAAATAGCTGAACAAGTCTTTCCTTAAAACACCATATGGCATCCATATTTCTCCTCCTGCCAGTCCTGCTAGAAAAAATGATAATGATAGAGACATGCAGGATGGACAAAAACAATGAGCGTTCTTGCCACTAACCCAAAGACTCTGTTTCATTCCATTAACCAATCCAGTAAATTACAGAGTGGAGTGCATGGTGGGGAAGCTGAGACTGCTGGTTACAACTCCGTCTCTGACTATTTTTGTCCTCTGCCAGCGTGTTGTGGAGGGCGGGGACAGCTCACATGCTCCTAAAACGTTTCCCCCACTTTTCCTTTTCCTTTTTTTTTTCTTTTCTTAAAGGGAAAAAGTTACTAAGTCAATTGAAAATTGCAAAATTGCAAGTTCCTTTAAGTAAAAACATGGAAATTTACTATGATAAATTCCATTCACAACATCTACTGTGTTCAGGTTGTTGTTTCAGTAGGATTATTTTATTTTTAAGAATATGATTTTTATGGGTTTTTGCTGGATGTATGAACAATCAGGGAAATGTTAAGTTCTGAAAATCATTATGATGATGATATGATGATTATGAAAATCACTATCATAATGATATCATTGTCATCATCACTGTTTATTTTCATGCAGTAATGTTTCACCTTCATATTTAAGCAATTTACTTCAATGAAATCTAGAGACTGACACTTTAATGGAGATACATATAAAAGAGGTTTTTATGCCTACTATCAGGCATACTCTTATGGGGTCAAAGAAAAGAGGTTTATGTATACTTCAGTACACTTTAATAGTATACATAATAATAAATAATATTATATAGATTCAGGGATTTGTTTCATGGCATGTAAATGCACAATAATTGATATAAACTCATATCACTGGAGCTTGTTTTTCTATTTTATGTGAGCTGAAATTGATGGGTCAGTTGCATCCTCAAGAGAGATCCCATAATTATGACTTCCCAGAGGGGAGGAAGGTTTTTTTCCCTGCATCAACTCTCCATTCTTTCATGAAGGAAAGTCTTGCTGTTTCCCCCAGGCACTGGGTTCCTATTGTTACAATCTTTTTCTAATTTGTTGAATGAGTTTATATTTATCTTATTAATTACTTGAGTTTTGAGAATACCATAGTTCATGCCCTACTTTCCCCTACTTTAGCATAATTTACTCTTGATAAATTTCACTTTTTACTTTACTTTTTATTTTATTGTTTATTTAAGTCATTTTTCTTTAAATTTTGACAATGTGGAAAATTTCTTAAGACAATCAAATTTATAAAACTGTATTTTAATCGGGTGGTACCATAACTCACTGCCATCTGACAAATCCAGGGTCCCCAGTTCAATTCTGAGCTCTGCTTACTTAGTTTACAATTGTTTCAAATGTTCTCCTGTGTTCATGTGGGTTTCCTCCAGGTCCTCAGATTTTGTCCCATGTCCCAAAAACATGCTAATGGGTGGATTATGCTATGGACTATGCTAGACAGACCCTGGGTGTTAATGTTTGTGTGAATTTGCTGTGTGCATGATAGCTTGTGATGGACTGGAGTCCCATCCGATGTGTATTTGCATCATACAACCACTTCGACCCTTACTAGAATACAGCAGTTACAGAAGACAAATGAATAAATGAATGTATTTTTATTATTTTCTTTACATGCCAAGCTAGATTCATTTTTTTGTTCAACCAATGGAACAAATGTAATTTTATTGACTGGTTTGATGACTGCCCTAACCTATGAACTGAACTAAGCTGGAATTTACTTGTGTATTACAGCAGATAAGTCTTCAATGGCTGGAGACTGTTTGCTGACTTCTCTGCTCTAGCATACCTGCTGCATCTGGTCACTGAGTTGCATGAGGTGCCTTTGACTTGAATTGCTGGATTCAAAAAGCTCAAAAAGGCTTGCAATAAGTGCAAAGACCATAAATGCAAATAAAGAATCAACAACATGGGGGAAATTAATTTAAATAATAGTTAAATATCAAATGTATGTAGGTATAAAAAAAAAAAAAGAAAGGTGGATTTTTTGAATTGAGAAAGATGATACTTTATTATTATTATTATTAGTAGTAGTAGTAGTAGTAGTATTAGTATTATTATTATTATATGCATCAGGGGTGTAGCATTGTAGCCTCACAACTTCAGGATCCCTGGTTCAATCCTAAGCTTGGGTTACTGTCTGTATGAAGTTTCTGTGCATGTTCTCTCCATCTCTATTTGGGTTTCCTCCTCAAACCTCTCAAAACATTCCAATAGGTGCCCTGGCTAAGATAAATTACCTCTATTGTGTGAATGTGTGTGTGTGTGTGTGCACGTAGTGCCCTGTGATGGTGTCCCATCTGCGGTGTACTCTCACCTTGCATGCACTACTTCCACGTCTCCTTTGACCAGGACAGAGCAGTTACTGAAAGTGAATGAGTGAGTGAGTGAGTGAGGTTGTTCAGCAGATGTCAACATGTTTAATATGAATCCGGTGGAATTTAGGACCCAGGGGCGCGACTCTTGTGTACAGATCAATGGGCTGAGCGGAGCTGCATAAAGTTGTTGCTGGATTCAGGCTGTTAGTGCGCAACGCAGGACGTGTGCCCTTTTTAGTGGATATTACCCGTTCTGGACTATGGACATTACGCATTGAACGTTGTCTGTTTATTCCTGCCACTGTAAAACGACTGCGAGTTGTGTTCTGAATTTGGGTTAATATGCGTGCGTTTTCCGTCGTGGGATAACTCGCAACTTTGCGCACAGGGGTTCACTTGTCTTGGATCGGTCCAACCACCTGTAAGCGTCTGAATGGAAAGTATGTCACCGCAGCAGCACGTAAACATCAGCCAGAGCCGCTCTGCATCACTCACTGAGGAGACCACAATGTGCGCGCATCTGGATAACAAGCGGGTATGCCAAAACATTTCATTTATTCCTCAATACAAAGATGCGCACATCCGTAGGAGGTTCTCTGTATGTCCGTAATGTATTCTTGTTTATTTCTGATATGTTCCTGAGAATTCTTTTTTTTAATTATTATTATTATTATTTCAAGGAAATATAGATAATAATGCGACAGTGTTCATAAACCTGTGTCAGTCTAATTATGCACCTTCTCGTCGTGATCTCCGTAATTAATTTTAATAGCGGTTTAATAGGAAAAAAGCTTGCTTTGCACATGTGCAATTTGTTGAAGATTCATGTGTGCTTGCAGTTGTTTCTGCAAGGGAAGAAGCTGTCAAGTTCATTTGGCACTTTAGCCCAATTTCGATTTGCTAACTCAATTCATCCAACGCATTAAGATGCTATGACGTATTCACATGTTTTGTTTTTATGTTAGAAATAGCCTAAACACGGCAGTCATTACTATGATTACAAATTGAGTAGCAATGGAATGTTGTTTGCAAGTTATGTGGAAAAACAATCTCCAATTTCACACATTTTTTTTTTTTTTTTGCACGTGCCTTACATGCATATGGGTAAATATATGTTTCATGTTGTAAATCCTAGTATTTGTTTTACATCTTTTAAATGCACCATAGGAAAATGAAGTTTGTTAAACACCAGAATATGAGGATATACATTATGATGTTCCATATAATCTTAAATACCGATAATAACTTCTCAGTCTTGTCTTTATGATTTTTCTTTTAGTTTGTAAAGTCATAAAGAGGTGGAAAAGTCATGCTCCGTGGTCTAAGAACTGGCGTCTGAACGGCGCTGAAGTTAGCAGTAATTCCATGTTTATGCGGAGTTATTTCAGGGAACCCTCTCCAGCCTGGGATGCCAGTGGTTAGACCATCCTGTTTGTCATCCTTGGTTTCGCGTGTTTGGATTTCCCTATGTGATTTGTCTCACTTCAGCATACCCTATGTGTAGAGAGCTTTTTCTTCTGTTTTTTTTTTTTTTTTCTTTTGGATGAACTGAAGGTCTGCTTTACAGCTTGGCCAAGATCTTTGGTTTAGTTTGTCTGGCTCAAGAAGTACCTGTTCCTCTTTTTGTTTGACAGCCAAGTCCCCATAGTATGAGCAGGTCAATGTGTCAGGCATGTTGTTGAAGGAAGCACTTTAAAATTAATATGAGAGCCCATGTTTAATGTCAGTCATACTGTACATTAAGTTATTCTCATATTGATTGTATATTTATAGATTCATTGCTTCATGACTGGTGTTTGTACCAGTTCTGAGTAGGAGCACTTACACCAGCCCTCATATTTTGCTGACATTTGCTCTATAGGGTGTGTGCGTGTGTGTGTGTTGTGGCTCTGTTTTTTGGTTTTTTTTTCCTCTCTTCTTTTATCATGCTCTCGGTCTTGCAACACTTGAAACTTTAATATGCGTATTTTTGAATTCTGCCTCAATTGTAAGTTTCTTTGTATAAAATGATTTTCCAACAAGTATGTAAAATATAATGCACTCTAACTGAAATGTGTAATGAAGTAAACTAAAGTGAGTGACGAATGTTAAAAAAAGGACCTTTATTAGTTAGCCTTGATCACAGTTTGAAGTTCTGCAGAATACGACAGATGTGTATGATGTGACAGACCCTGCCTTAAATAACTCAGTGGACAAACACAAAGATATATTTGTGGGGGAAGGAGGAATTAAAAAAATTTTTTTGGATGTGTTGTGCATTGGACTGCACTGCATCACTTAACTCTATCTGCTGCAGGTTTCCTGTGGATAATGGAAATTGTTTGTTTCTCAAAATCAGATGCTGGAACGTGGTGCACTTCCTGACATGTTCCAAGGACTGTAGTCCTAACTATATCCCTTCTTTGAAGACACTGTGAGGGAAAAGTTTTTTTCCCCTTTTATTATTTTTTTCAACCACAGGTTCAGTGGGTTAAAGGTTGCTGAGATTTGAACTCCAGTCAGCCGCTCAGAGCCTTTCCTGTTACCTATACAATAGTTCTGAAGTAGTTTGCATGAATGCAGTGTCTTAAAAAATTTCTCATAACGGTTTATGGACTGCAGCCATAAAACGTAAGAGCTGTTAAAACATACTTGTAGAAATATCTTACTTGTCTTTTTTTGTTACAAAGAACAATATTAAATTGTACTGAAATATCTGTTAAAAATCTTTACTGCTGGGCAGAAAATGAAATGTAATTTGAAATGACCTAAATTAATGTATTTAGGTTAAGTACATAAGCTATGAGTGACCGGGTTTTTGTAAAGTAAAATCTGTAGGGGTTGATTGACAGCAAGAGTAAGGTTTTTATATTCACCTTTGTCAGTAGAGATGCAAGTGGAAGGAAGATGGCACTGTTTTTATTAAGTAGCAATGTTGAACACATAAACTCAAAATCAGGAAATAGATAGTGGATATAAATCAGCAAAACCTGGCATGCTTAGTATTAATGTTCTGCTATAACTATAGCTAATGAGAGCACTGCTTGTTGATTGGTATAGTTATATGTTTGTACAGTGTTATAAATATTTCAGTAAATGAAAATGAACTTTTATTAGATTAGATATGACCAGATGAATTTTCCCTAGAAAAACTGGATTGAAGAGTCACATTTTTAATCTGTTGACCTTTTGTCTTAAAATATCACAAGGTACAATAAACTTAAAGCTCGCATTAAAAGACACTGTTATTCCTCTGCACACCATCTCACATATAGCATGTAACAGAAAACTAACATTCCCCACTGACTAAACTGTAACAACACAACGGTAGAAGATATAGAACGTTTTGTTGTCTTTCAGTAAGTGAATACTCACCCTTAAACTATTTAATAAGCATCATGTATAATCCATAACAAAAGAATGATTGAATATGTACTTATTATGTAATTAGGTATGGGTCTGATTTAATCACTTTAATGATAATGAGTTTTTATTCAATGAAAAAAATGTATTACTATGCTGTAATGAATGGGATAACTAAAGCAAGTGAAACTAAAAAAAGGAACCGTGTGACCTTTTTGTAGTCAGCAACTTTTTAATGTGTGCATGGTTTTTATTTTATTATTATTTTTTCTTCTCAGGCCATGGCTTTCGTTAGACCTTGGCCTTCTAAACTGATTAGAGCTCTTCACTTTACTATAGGCTGGTTTCTTTTCCTCATCATCAGGAACACTCTGTTGTCTTGCCAATACTTAGAGTCAGTGAATTGCTCCTTACTTACCCTGAGTCCACTTGTAGGTTTTTCCAGAAACACTTACTCTAATATGGTCCGTGCAGGCTGATCCAGCGTGTACCCAGTGTTGCATTTGTACTTGGGTTTATATACTCCAAAATCCCAATAACCGAAATTGTAGCAAAAAAAAGTAAGATTGCAAAAATAGAAAAATTGATGAATCGTACAAGTAGAAAAGAAAATCTAGGTTTGTAATGTTGGGCTGTAAATGCAAAATATAGTACGTGTAGTGTGCACAGAATTTACAGATTGAACATTATGTACAGATTTGACAATGTACTAATTATTGTAAAAAGGGTCTGGGCATATTTCACAGTTTGTGGCAGTGGCTGACTGTCGTGTTATGAGTGCACAGAGTGATTTTTAGCTCCGTTTGGGTTGATATTTTTTCAGTCCACTTCACTGACAGATCTGTAATACATTCAGCAGTGACTGAGAAAGTGCATGTGAAATACTGTCAAGAACAAGGTGGCTTATTTACTCCAAAATGCATTTGGAGACTTTGGAGAAGAAACTAAAAGTAAATAGCCAAGTGACGGTTTAATGTCAACCATATTTAAAATCTTTAAAATGTATTTAAAGGCTAACTGCACTTGACTCTGGATAATGGGTGCTATATTAGTGGAAGGGTATATTCCAGTAATAATAACATCTCAATGCAGTTCAAATGCATCCAGTAATGCAATAAATAAAATGAGATATACCAGAAATTATACTAAAGACTAGATGGGATTCATCTTTATTTACTTGAATAAAAGAGTTTTGTTCATATAATTAAATTGAGTAGTTGTGCTTATAATTCCTTTGATTTAATGTTTGTCTTATTCAGAATTTCTTTTAGGAATGCTATCTGTGCAGTAAATTTTTTATTAATATTGTAATTACTTGGTAATAAATGAGCAGTTTGTGTGGTCTTACTTTGTTCCATGGACATGTACAGTAACTATTAGGATTCTGTTTTTTTTTCTTCTCAGAGGACGAAGGCCTTGTCTTGTCGCAGGCAGTCTGCTCCTTCCTTGGTCATCAGCAAAGCACTTACTCGATCCAGAACAATATCCAGGTATGTAATCTGTGTGGCGTATTCATAGTTGGCAACTTAAGTTCAATGGTTATGTCAATATTTACACAGGGATAGTCACTCATATTCAGAGTCAGGTTATGTTGGTGCTGAAGTTCATTTTCTGGGCAGCCCATTAAGCTTACTAAATTTACTTGCTTATAGTTCATGCCTTATAGATGTTGCCAGATATTTCTTGAGTAGAGGTGTCTGAGATGAGATTTCCAGTTTTGTTACATAAGACAGTTTAAAAATGAAAAGACTATTATGATGATCTATGATTGAGAAGATAGAAATCATTCAAATAAGCATGTAATTGGAGGCGAGTATCTTACAGCCCAAATATTTCTAGTTGTAATGATCTCATCCGTCACTGCAAATTGGTTCATTTGAACAATATGACTTTCAGCCTGGTTATTCTGCGTCTAATAAAATGGCATCTGATCCAGCACATCGTACATTTTAATTCACTCTGGAACTGTTAAATGAATTAAATAATCTCCGTGTTTCTGTTCATTTTATGTGCCCACCGTTTAAAGGATAAGTGGATGATAATGTGTTACCACCATTATCAACCATAGCTTATGTATGTTATAGTGAGAAAATGTCTGGGTTCTTCATCATTCACTAATAACTAACATGTAAGTATAAACTATATTTCCAAAACTGAGCTCATGTTTAATGGGCTTAATAAGTATATACTGAATTTCTGAGAAATCTTTGCTTGGAATGACGCTTGATGCAGACACCATGATGTACATCAGAACGAACTACTTAAAACTCACATTTTTGAGTGCAGGTGTACTTTTATGAAAGATAAGTTTGCTTTGTTCAAATAAATTGTAAATATTTTATGCAAATGCAAACAATGTGAATCCTATTTATTGCTGGTGGATAGCATAGCGGGGTGGCGTGTTCATTTCCTTATCCAAATTTAAGACTTTTTTACATTGAGATGGTGAAAATGAGCAGTGATGTCTTACTCAGAGGAAGCCATCAAGAGATAGCACAAACCCCTCTGCACAGAGAGGAAAGCCTATCCTCACCAAATGCACGTTATATCATCAAATTGATCTGTGGGTATTATTAGGTCACTTTAGAGTGCTCAGTTCTGGCTGGAGTTTGCAGTGTTATGTGATCAGCTTAAAGATGCATGTTTAACCTGACATTTGTTGGATTTAAATGTGCCTTTTTCTATGTTATGTTATGTTATTGTCTATACAATTTGCCTTCTCATCTCTGGTTAACTGGATTTACATAGCATTCATTTGCATATTAGGCTTTGATATTTTATAGTGCAATAATGTGATTATGTAGTATGGTGGTGCAGCTGGTTGTGTTGCTGCTTTACAGCTCCAGGATCCCCAGTTACTGAGCTAAAGTTATTGTCTGTGCGAAGTTTTGCATGTTGTCCCTGTGTCTGTGTGGGTTTACTCCAGGTTCTCTGGTTTCGTCCTATTTCCCAAACCATGCCAGTGGGCTATGCTAAATTGCCTCTAGTGTGTGAATGAATGTATCCCATCACCTCACTCCCTAGTGTTCCTGGGTTAGGCTCTAGGTTCACTGTGACCTTGAACAGGATACTGATGATGAATGAATTATTTAGTGAATGATATCATTTCAAATATTTGCATCAAGTTTGCTACATCTATCCTTGTAGCAAGAATACTTTTGATTTCACTGTTTTGATAAAAAATTGTATGAAAAGAAATGAACTGGCAATAAAAAAAAAATCTGGTTTATTAAACTTAAAAAAAAATAAATAAAAATACAGTCCTGTGCAAAAGTCACCCAATTTTTAGTACAAATTTTGTTATGAATTCTGCATCATCGAGTCAATACAAAAACATTTTAGATTTCCAAAAATTTCTTTTCCAAAAAATAAACAGTGTTTGAAAAACATTTGTATGTCAGTAAAGAAAGCAACATGTTATTTGAGACAAATTTTCAGACAAAAAAAACCCCAAAACAAAACAAAAAAAAACCCCCAACATAATTAAGAAAAGAAGCAATCAAAGTCAAAGTGTCCAGAAGAACTGCGGCAGATTCTCCAAGATTCTCAGTAAAACTTACTTATAAAATATATTTTACACACTGTACCCGGGACTGCTATTTAAAAAAAAAAAGAGTCGTCACACCAAATGTTGTCTTACTTTACTTTATTTCTGTTTACTGCGTGTTGTAGTGTTTTTCTTTTAAATAGAAAGATTTAATGTTATTACTTTTGAAGTCATCTTTACTTTAATAAAAATAAAATAGGGTGGGCCAGGACTTTTGCACAGTACTGAATATTGCTTTTCCATTTTTTTCCATCTGGGTCAGGTTGTTTTGAAGATATGTGTTGTGATGTACATCTACATTGACGAATTGTACATATGTACATTGTTGATATTATTACTGTAGCAAGTAATGCTAATGTATGACATTATATGTTGTCATCATTACTCCGTTAATACAGTTAGATGTGTGCAGTTCTTGTTGGTGGTCTTGATCAATCATTGTCTTTCTTTAGTATCAAATTATATTTTGCCTTCCTGTTTCATTTTGTCTTTTATATGTTTGAAATCACACAACTGTATTAACGTATGGTGACGCATGTGAGACTTCCTCATGACACTGTATGAAAAACTTTCTTTTGGGAAAAAAATCCAATAAATTGACTATAGGATTATCATACAGTGATGAATAAGTTCCTTGATAATGAACTTGAAACAGTGTTACCATCAAGGTAACAAGTCTTCTGTACTAGAATGACTTGATCAGCATTTTGAGCAGCAGTTAAGCTTCTCAGAAGGATAATTCTAGGGGATATAAAGGCTAAATATAGTCCTTAGGCCTTTACACACTTGAACAGAATAACCTCGTTAAACCAGCACTGGATGTTTGGTCACTGTTTCTCACATGCATATGACCCCATAAGCACACACTAATGCTGCTAAGGGTTTTAAAGTTTTTTGTTGTTTGTTATTGTTGTTTGTGGAGATAGGGTTTTTTAAGCTCACCCATGTCCTTTTTCTTTATATTAATAATTTTTTTTTGCATAGTTTTATTCAAACCAGCTCTAGCACCCTTCATCTGTTAAGTCATGATCTTGTGAAAAACTGTTCTCCGGATGAGGTGTGATGAAAATAGAGTTGGAACCATGGGCAATAATCCGGATTTGTAAACGTGTTTACCAGTTACAAACTGTACCCATATCATCTGTCTTCTCAAACCCCTATTTAGATACTTTGCTTGTTGTAAATGAAAATATGTTTTGAGTGAAGCGTTATTGCCGTATTCATCCAATTCATGGTACAGAGTTCAGAGGAAGTAGGATTCTTTTTAGGTGGGGGTTTTTTTTTTTCTCTTTTTTTTTTTTTCACTGAGTCATGTGTCAATATTACTTGTAGGTTGATCTGGTTAGGACATAACAAAGCAAGAAAGCAGAAGTGTGGTCTGTATTCTGTGTAGTGGGGTTTCCACAATCACATCGAATTTAAACTGAGAAAGAAATGTAGCATTCCCTTAAGTAGAGATGAAATGAAAATAAATAAAGGTTATAACAAGTTTGTCTCTTCATAACTATGTGTCTTTTGATTGTGTATTCTTGTTAGTCCTTTTTACAGTATTGAATGTAAAATTCGCTAATTGAAGTGGACAATTTACATTATTCACAATTTGTTTTGATAACTCTCTTACAGTTTGCTGCATATTTGAACCAAAATACATTTTAATCTGTGGTTGAGTAATTAGTGATTTCAGTTTGTTGTTGTCTTGCAGGGATAACAGTCTCTCTCCGGTCAGCCCAGAAACGTGCCTACTGGTACAATCATATCTTAATCCTTCAAGGGTGTTTATTGGTCATGTGTATGCCCAGCTGAAGACTGGTCTGCAGACCCAGGAGAGGCATATGTTCCTTTTCACTGACATCCTACTCATCAGCAAAGCCAAGTAAGATATGTATGCAGGGAACTTCCCCATGCCACAATATTCTGGTTCTGTTGAGTGAGAGCCATTCGATTGAATTTCATTTCAATTAAGTTAAAAACCTGTTCCTGAAACTTAACCATTTGTTTCTGATTGTATTTTTTTTATTTTTTATTGCTTTATTTATTTATTTGCAAATCTTACAAAGGCGAGAAGAGATATGGGAAATGTGTGCTTTAGGATAGGGATTAAAATAGAGGAAGAGGATGTGGCAAAGTTAGTTGAAATTTACATAAACAAAAATGAGCTGGAATTATATAAAAAGAGTCTGATTGAATCATTAATCTGTTACTTAGCTTTCACACTTTATCCAGCTTCAGCCCATGTGGAGCCTCTTATTACTCTGTAGAATGACTAAGAGAAACACTGACATTAATATGTTCACGTAAAATAGGAACAAACGGATAAGTGATCTCGACTGATAACTTGAATTTGAAGCAGTTGAAACTGAATGTGTCAGCAGCTTCATTTGCATTAATGTGGTAAATAAAATGAGAAAAGTTGTTATTGCTAGTTTTATTGCTATCCAAATCACAGTGAGTAGACCGGAGCAAATGAATTAGCTGAAATACCCAACTATGGGAGTTACCAGTGAGTGCTTAATGGTGAGAAGAATTGGGCCATTCCTCCACCCTTTATCCCCCTTGTTTAATTGCGTCTCATAGGATCATGTGGCCCACATCCTCCTTCCTTTTCCTGTATTGTCTCGCATAGCCAGAGGGTCTTTCTCAGTAATTACCACCCAAAGTGCCAATTAACTCGATCTGAGGTAGATCTTGGCATCAAAGCCACTATAGCCACTGTGAAGTAGGCAGTGGCAAGCTTAGCCATTTGAACATTTTCCTAAATGTTGACCTGTCATTATTGTCAGATTAGTGTGGTTCTGACCTATATTTAATATCTCATGGTTAGTCCCATTACACACACACACACACACACACACACACACACACACACACACACACACACACACACACATATATATATATATATAT
>JAQQZR010000010.1:9907699-9929531 GCA_030068235.1 Notoglanidium macrostoma
TATATATATATAAATCATAATCATAAGATGGAATCCCAAATTGGATTAATTAATTGAGCCTCATAATTTATCCCTGGGTTTTTATTTGCATTTTATCCATATTGTAATAAAACAATAGTAAATAGTAAAAGAAAGTTTATCTAATTCAATCTGGTATGGGAATATTTTCCTTTTTCAAATGCTTATCTTGGCTGGTGTAGGAACATACAATGCAGTACTGGCATAGGGGAGGGACATGCTTGGCACACACTACAAGGAGAACCCCTGGGCATCAATGACATTTTTATGCAATATAGTTAATCCTTTAATTTTGCATTACTCCACTCATTACATACATCTTTTCCAAACATAATCGCAATTACTGCATAAAATTGTGCTATTATGTTGTCAAGAGACAGCATTACAATTCATACTTAACCATTCCAGATATCAAATGAATGCATTCCTTAGTTAATTAATCACATTTTATTGGCTACAAGCTGTTATGGTGAGAAACAGGATTAACCAGTTGAATGCTTTTTCCATTTCTGTTTGAAAGCCAGCTATAGCCACACTCTGATTAAGGAGCCTGACAACCGGAGTGCAGGATGGTTAATGCAGGGGGAGAAAAAAGCCTAGGTCTGGTTTTATAAGATGCCATTTCCACCTCTTACTAGCATGTTATTTTAATCATTTTCAGAGGAGCTGTCATAAAGGTATTTTAAAGGAAATTTATTTCTGGCTGTGTGGCTAGGTGGATCAGCTACACTAAATTGTCCTAGGTTTGAATAGCTGGCTCACAACCAGTGTTCCTGATAGGCTCATGAACGAATAATTAATTCAATCCATTCAATCCTCGTTTCAGGTTTCTGACTTGACACGGGTAATGATTGAAAATTGTATGGCAATCATGGGAGAAGATGTGACCACGCTATTTGATGGTTTTCCTCAGAGCTGCGGTCATGCATCAGGTAATGAAACTTCACTCTTATGCGATATATCTTGCGCAGAATGATTCTCTCAAAGTAATCTATTTCCCTTTCCGTGCAGATGTGTCTTATCAGATGAACGACTCATCCTATGACAGCCTTGAGAATGAGCTGAATGAAGACTCTGGATCAGTTTTCCAGCCCATGCAGAGATCACGAGGCAAGCCAGACAGTCGCAGTTATGACTCAGTCCTCACACTGAGTGACTGCGACCTGGATCAAACTGATACTGACCCAGACATCACGATAAACACACAACTTTTACTCCCATCACTAGCTTGGCCAGTAAAAACATCCCCATCGGTGAGTCCATCCACTCCTCACCTGCATTCTCCTTGTAAGGAATCTTCTTTTCCTAAGGGCATTCGTCAGCTGAGACGTTCTTCTGAGCCTGCCATTTGGAATTCGATCTCATCCTTAACCAGATACCTAGAAAGTAGGGAACACAGAAAGGGCAGTTATGAATGTGTAAGAAGCCAAGGAAGAAGTGATGTGGATGTAGACCTTGAGGTTGATTTAAATACCTTAAGGTTGGAGAAGCTGTCTGATTCTAGTCAGAGGGATCAGAGTGAGAGGAATGTCCCTCAACAACTGAAAGAGCAACCGAAATCGTCACCTCTGCATCTAGATACCAGCTGCACAAATCTCTGTTTCCCTGGGGCTTCACCAGTACATTCTTCAGTGAGCTCTCTGGACAGTGCTTCCTCTCAGCACTCTGCTGATTTCAACAAACATTGCCCTCATATGGTAGGTAGCTTCAAGGCATCAGTGAAATCTTCTTCCAGGTTCCCTAGCATTGTATCTGAAACTTCTCCTGGCCCAACCATACCTTTTCACAAGGAATATCCACCTAAAGAGAAATTAGACTGGAGCCAGTTGAGGAGCAGTCATGGGCTACATCCAAATACCTGGCTTAAGAAAGACCACAGACTTTCCCTGTCTAAGGACAAAGGAGCCCTGGATGATAAGGACATTGAGCCAAACACAGGCCATAGCAAGGAGAGGAGCGTTCAGGAGCCAGGTATTCCACTTGCAAGAAAAAGATCTACCAGCCCTCTCTGCTCTGAAGAACCCTTGCACGAAACACAGCATTGCAGGTCAGTTTATACCCCTGCTTTGGAAAAAACACTAACAGTGAAAGAATTGAGAGAGATTCACAACCAGGCATGTTCAAAGAGTAATCAAACCCCAGTACGGAAGTACTTTCAGAAAAGCACCCCAGGAGGTAATACCAGCAGTTTGCCACAGTCTGTGTTCTATGGCCAAAGTGTCCACTGCTTGGCTTTGTACAGAAAGAAATCTTACACTCTTATTCCTGTTGAGGGGAAGTCCCATGTACGTCCTTCCCTTCAGCGCCGAGCATCTGAACCTGGAGAGACTTGTTTGGGGCTGGATAGGGAGACAGCAAAGAGTCTGGAGCACATCCACAGGCAGGCTGTAGGAAAACAAGACACATATTTTAACCCCCATATTCATGGACCTAAAGTGTCTGACTTGGAACAAGATGATAAGTATAGTAAACCCCAGTTTGGCTTGTCACCTGCTGCCACAACGGCTGTGAGGAACTACTTTTTTTGGCAGGGAGGCGAAGATACGCAGAGCAATCTAAAAAAGAGTCAGGAAGTGGCACAGGCTGTTGTCCATGGCAAGCGGGAGTGGATGAGGAGGTGCAGTGACACTCAGCTAGAGGACTTTGAAAAAATGCTTTTTTCAGAGGAGTCTTATGTCTAAGTTATTGGTTTGTAATACAGTAATTCAGTCCAAGTATAGTCCACATTCAGTCCAAGTATAGTTATCTCTGGTCTAAACACCTAAACTACCTAAAAAATTACGTATATGTATTCATCGATAAATGCATTTGGTGTGTTAGTAAATAATAAGAAAATATAAATTGTGCAGGGTACTTTAGGACTAGATTAGGAAGGAACAGTTCTAAGTAGTCAGCTCCGGAATGAATGGTGCCTTTTGTAAAGATGGGTGTAAAAGGTTAGGAAAAATGGTTATTTAGCTCCCACTGAAATATGAGAGAAATGTAACCTATAATTAAGGAAATAAACTTCTCAAAAATATATTCTAAACAAATGGACATTTCCTAATTATCAGCACACCTACAAATTCTTATAAAGAATTCTTAGGAACTCTTGAAAAGTAATCCATGACTTCCTCTTTCATTGGGATAGAAATGAGGTGACAAAGGGACAAAATTCCCTTTGTCATGGGCAAGATTAGAGAATTCATAAAGGAAATTAGGCAAAAAGTATGTTGGACTTCATATATCAGGCAATGGCTATTAAAAGCTTTAGATTTAATGATCCTATGTGGAAGAGATTGCAAGTATTTTGTTGCCCCTAAGCAGAGTGAGGAGGTTAGGAAGGCAAAAATGGATCACAGTTGGAGATTTGCAGAAGACGGCTGCATGTTAGAGTCACCAAGTCTTCAAATCTACAATTAGACGCCACCTCCATGCCAACAAACTGTTTGGAAGGCATGCCAGAAGGAAAACTTTTCTTTCATCTAACCACAAAAGAAACTGCCTGGAGTTTTGCAAATGCTACTGGAACTTTGACTGGACTTCTATTCAAGGGTGCGATGAAAAATTAAAAATCCTGAAGAAAACCTTTTTGGCAACAAATATTCAAGGTGGGTTTTGCACAAAGTGGTTTCCCACTGTTCGGTACGATGGATGATCTGTGATGTTGGGGGCGGTTTTCATCCTAACGCCATGAGAATCTGGCTATGATACAGCATCATGAACTCCATGACGTACCAGACGTACTCTTCCAGGAACCTACAATTGGGTCATGACTGGATCATACAGGAGGACAATGATCTGAAACACATCTAAATCCAAACAAAATTGCTTCATGGACCAAAGAATCAAGCGTTTGAACTGACTATTCCAGTCCCCTGACCTAAACACAATTAAAAACCAATGGTGTGAGCTGAATAGAATCCATATGACAGGCCCTAGGACCCTGGAGATTCTGTATTATTCAGCATTCTGTTTTCTCCACAGTTTATAGGGGATAAATTAGTGCTGTTATGTTGATAAAATGAGATTGCAAGGTACAACTTCAATACGTGCAAGTACAAAACGCAGTTTGACAATTACGATGAAAATATTTGTGATATAGTTTTGTTTTTTAAAGAATTGCAAGCATTTTTAATGACCTTGTTTACCCATGTTTAAAGGGTGCCAATAATTCTGGTCTGATTGTATTGTTTGAAATATCTGATGGTGAATGTGGCCTGTTGTGTGTGCTTACTTTTTCTATCATTCATTAAATTAAATTATTATTAAAATTACTTTAAAGCTTTAACAGGGCTTAAGTAGAAGCAGTTGTAATTTTCTGCTGCACTTAATTTGATTCTTGATTATTATAATATCAATCCAAGAAATGCAATGAAGGGCAATGACACTAGGTTTATGTATTGTCTTACCAATTTAATTTAAAAGTTGTGGTTAGTAAAATAAATATATATTGTGTAAACATAGATAATAGAATAACCTATGTGGTGGAATGTCCTTAACTGATACTATATAAAGTTCTTTAAAGGGAATTATTAAATCAATAAATTAGGTTACAATAGCTGCTTAGTCATTTTTATTTATTATGTTTAGAAAGTATCAAAAAATGTCCTTAGAATTTTAACAATGTCATTAGTCAGAATTCATATTAAAATGAGTAATATGCTTGCTACATCAAAGCACAAATACTTGTGAATAAAAACAGTACAAGTATGTAATTAGTTGTCAATAATGTGTATGAAAATTGTTTTCCTGGCCACAAATATGTTGACGCCTGAGGTTCTACTTTGGTAGGTGAAAATTTGTATTGCTTTTAACTTAATGTGTATCGCGTTTTACTTGCTGTCAGTGAGGATTCTTGCTTATTTAATAAGATTACGACAGTGTGTCAACTTCTTTATATGAATTTGCTACTGGATAGGTTTTCTTTCAAACATAAATAAAGCCAATTTATGTGCAGCAAGACAAGAGCACATCTGGAAGCCATGTTTCTACGCTGTAGGCATAGTGTATATTTTTAAGAATCTAAAGAGTATTGTCTTAAGTATATTTTCTTTTCTATTAAGATGTATATTCAGATATATATTTTTCTCCAGTGACATTGCTGCCCATTCTTTATACTCATAGTACCTTATGGCAGGAGTTCTCTCTTTGCAGTCAGGGGTCTCTTTAATTGTGAAATAAAATCGCCCACAGTACAGATTTCTTTCATAAACATGATCCAACTATTTAAATAAAGGCTAATTTATATTAGCATTATATATTCACACACACACACATATATATATATTTGGAGCCATATACCTTTTTATTCCTGAAAAAAAGGAATGACTGAGCACATGAGGTTCAATTTGACATTAAAATAAGTTAGATTTATTGAGGTTCGGTTAAACCTATTTAATCCAAATGACCAGTCAAAGCAACTGTAAGAATGTGATAATAAATTAAATAGCTTTGAATCATGATTCCAACCACCATAACAACATAAAGACACCACAGAGCTATGCTTCAGAGCCCACTTTGAGAACTGCTGCCTTTTAGGATGGTGATTATAGAGAATATGGTACCAGACATAAAATATGTGTGTTTGTATTAGTTTATATAATTCAGATTGTGACTTACGGCTTTTATTGCATTTTTGTACATGTCTGTGCTGCTGCAGTCTTAAACTATTTGCTATTGCAAATTGATTGTGTGTTGTGGTTTGTGTATGTCTAATATACATCAATAACATACCTCAATAATGTAGTTTTGCCTCATATAATGAATCCCCTTCAGCCCCATCCTCAAACATAAATGGATTTCTAATGGTAAAGAGCTATAATAAAGTACCATGTTAAATCTGTAAAAGAAAATCAATGCTCCAGATTTAGTTCCAAACTATACATCTAGACAGTTTACCAAGTTGGTAAGATTTTTTTCCTTTAAAATGGATATAACTGTCCTTTAAAGGAAACACCTCAACAAACCCTCTCAAATACTTGAGACTCTGCCAAATTCCATCTTACCTAACTAACCTGCTGCTGAACCTTTGAACCGGCCAGACGAGTACAAACACTTGCCGTGAAACCTTGTCAAAATATTTGTAGTGATGCAGAAGATGTATTTTCTCGACAAGCCTTGAACATTTTCCGCTTGAACATTTCACACCATGGAAAGCAGTCTGTTTGCAGACGGAGTTGTTCGAGTTAACAGTTTTAGTCAGATTTTATAAGAGCTGTCAAATCTTGTTTTCTTGTTTGACAAAGCTCTTACTTGGTTCATGGCAGAAATCTTCAGGGTAGTTCCATTATCTAAAGTGGCTGATTGGTTTGTGTTATGCTTTGCCCATCATAGGGATGTTGAAGATTAAGGGTCTTGCTCAAAGCCTGCTCTCCTATCCTGAAAACTCACATCCTTCAGGATGTTTAAATATTTTTAACTCTACATTTTGCAATACTTGGAGCGTTCATATTCTAACAACTGTCAATAAAATATCTGCTCTGTAGTTTTTGTAAACCAAAGACCGAAAAAATGTGAACCAACAATGTCCATCAATCAAAAGCCTCTTGCGACAAACATTTGGACTTTCACGCCTGGCAACAGAATTTCAAAACAACTAATGCCAACCAAAACTGCTGACTATATCTAACCACATATCCAAACGCACATACAGAAGTGCAAAACATACCAATTTCATTTAATTGCATTCTAGGTTATACGCTAATCTTCCATACCACTGATGTTCAGCCTGTTAATGTCAGACCCGTTCTTTAAATAAAGGTTCTCCAGATATATTTTGTCCAACAGAAACCCTACTACGAGGACAGTAAATGTTTAATTATTTCCAATCAGCGAATGCCTTTTTAAATCCGTCAGCTATTTCCGGTTCCCAGCTGTTCTGAACGTCCAGCAGAGTTCGCCCGCCTGTGTTATGTTAACGTATTAAAATCTAAGCTTGCCTTCAAAGCTGACATTTTCACCTTACGTTCAGTCACTTCCTCTTTCATGCAAGTCTCAGTATGTGGCGAGTGACCTATACAGACAGTAGGAGCGGATGAATACGGTGACCGTTCCACTCCCACTTTATTGAAGCTGTCTTTCTAAAACCAGCTTAAAAGTCACCTTCTCAGAGTAATAAGGCCCTTGAATTGAATTAGTTTTTACCTTTTAAGTGTGAGCAAATACAGTTATATGGATAGGAAAATGATAACTATGTAATGGGCCTTTCTACCTTTAGAGGTCATGAACTTTCAACACTATTTAAAACATTAATAATTTGGCCAAGATGATGCCGAAATGCTTTTCTGAGAGCGGTGTAAATACTACGAACACTTTTAATATTGTAATAACACAAACATACTACAGAAAAAAAAAAGTTTATTTAATATTTAATTAAAACATAGCTTACAAGTTCCATATATGATTCTTTCATGATTCTGAATCAGTCAGTGGTCCATCATACGGTTTGTTTTAATGAGGCACTAAATGTTCAATGCACTATGAAGTGGTGAATTAATGTCCAAAGTATTAGTATGAGATAATCCGCTGTATACCATGGCAAAAAAATCTCTAATCCGTAGTGGCATGAAAGTGAAAAACACATCAATGAACCAAAAATATAACAGCAAATCCAGAAATACAGTTAACATTAACTCAAAACAGAAAGGACAGGTCCTCATTGACCCTCGCATGCTCATTGGTGCCTGCACATAGCCTATGACTTGCTGTCGAAATTACCACACGGGAATTCGTGTATGCAAAATGCTTGGTGTACAACTGGTGTAGTCATGAGGACACCGCTGCTAGGCAACGGCATCATAGATGTGAAAAGACACCTTGTTCAGGCTAACGTTAACAATTTAGCAAAATAACATGTGGGTTATGTAATATAGAAAATGCAAAGGTATAATCAAAAGATTATAAGAACATTTTTTTTTTTCTTACAGTTGATCTAAAGCAGTGGTCACCAGATCTCTAACTGGAGATCTACCTTATTGCAGATTCTCCAGCCAAAATCTAACACACTTCTTTAGCTGATCAAGAACTTCAAAAGGCAATGATTGGATGGTCAGGTGGGCACGATTATACCCATACCCAAGACAAACATGCTGTAGCCAATGATTAGTTGTGATGATTTCCTTTGCCGTTTGGTTTATGTTTTCTGATTTGCTCGCCTTTTGGTTTTCTTTTTTTTTTTTTTTTTAAATGTATTTTGCACTTACAACACACCATACTAAAATATCTCATTTTTTAAAATCTTAAAAATATGTGCCTTCGCATTATGTTGTGGATTCTGTGTTAACACCTTAATCAATATATGAAACACTCACAGAATTTATAGCACAGTTTTATGATCCATTGTTATCTTCATAAATATGCTGATAAATTGATCAGAATCTCCACGTAGCTCTACAAGTGGGCTGTTAAACTACATCCCAGCGCTGGATCCATAAAAGGACTGGACAAAACCATGCTTCCTAACATCAGAACACCTTCTAAATATAATCATGCTCTTCTGGACCTCAATCAATACAATCATTAAAGGTTTTGCGTTCTCTCGTGATCAATTTACATTGCTTTGGGCAGGCACGAGGTGGTCAGAGAAACTAGGCGGAGCCATCCGACTGTCTGATGTCTGCCGAGCTCTCTGGAACGCGCACCGTCATGCCATCCAGAGATTTTGTTACGCAGATCTGGCAACCCAGACGAGACCTGCAGATGAAAAAAAATAAAAGAATAACGTGAGAAAATGTAACAGATGTTTGTTCTTTTCAGTTATGACCTGCAGTTTAAGCAAGGGATGCTGAATGGAAATTACAGCAGCAAAACAAGTGAAGCTATAATAGTTTAAATGCAGAGAGCCACACTGGATACTATACAGTCATTACACTGGTGCACAAGTGGGCATAAAAATGAAGGATCGTGTACGCCAATAGGTAGAACACCCACTTAATCATGTGGCAATATTATAGTGTTTAAGGAAGTAAAAACGACAAAAAGATGCTTAGTACAAGACCTTGTCAGGCAAATAATTAAGCTGGGAATTGCAGATATAACTTCTACATTCATCACATACTATAAAAGCTTATGCAACCATATCATTTACCAGCTCATATAAAGAAAAAAAAAAAGGCAGAGTCAAGGTTCAAGGTTTTTGACAGTTATTTCCGATCCACTAACGTGACTGGTCGAGGGACATTCCAAGACTGCTTATAATAAATACACCTGCACTGGGACGCTCACCGTGCGCGGCGCGCCGCTTGTCTGCGTTTGGCATGTGACATTCCACTTAGTTTGAAATCATTCCTGAAACTACAGAAGTGTTTGCACCATCATCAGAGGACACGGAAAACAATACGTTTCAGGAGTATAACTTTTGCCTTGAAATATGAACGCTTGTCAGATGAAGATGGAAAAGAAGAATGGACTTCAAGTTCACAGGAAGCACCTTTAATGGGAATGTACAGACCTAGCTCGCCAGCTATCCGTCATGCTATGAAGTGACGATGGTTTCTTGGAGATCTATTTCCACGCGCGTAGCAAAAATAAACAGAACAACCGTGTGTGTAATGTCACTTTTAAGATCTTACTCGCAATCGTGTGATTATTGTGAATATCAACACTGATTCCCAGCCATGCGAGTATTTAATATAACCGCGCTCTTGCTAAAAAGTGGTACCAGTTGTAACTGCTCCTTCAGATTTACACTTACTATTGAATAACTCGGGACTATTCCTTATTTTAAACATTCGGACTAATATTTTTCTGACAATTCTTTTTATATGAATATCTCAGCAAAGTTAACTGTTGTGTATTCAGGAGACTATTTTAAGTTATTATAGCAGACTAGCTGTCCCTAATCAAAAATGTTGAAGATATAGAAGTAGTCATAACCGCAAAACATTTACACAAATAAATTGTATACATTCATTTTGGTATTAATCAGTGACTTCCCAATCTCTAAACACTCCATTTATTTCTATATGTTCTTGTCATTATGATATTCAGGAGGCTGTCAATCAAAGATGCAACAGTGTGACTGGGTTTCTCTACAATTGTGCTGTATAAAGACACTGGAATGATACAGTTTGTTTATTATACGTTTCTTTGAACAGCATAATTGTGACTAGGGCTTTACACAAAAAAAAAAATGTTAAGACATCTGCCGTCACTTCCTGCAGCCGACCCTAGCCCTGTCTCTAGGTCCTGCTAGAGCCCCCTGCGTGTAACTCGTGACTGTTCCCGCTTTGTCTACCATGCTGAACTTGTAGTAATAATCGTTTTTTGTATCTTTAATGAAACATGGTTCTTAGTCATTTGTCTAAATCACCTTATAAGGCATTGAACCATAAGAGCTAACTGGAGTATCCGTCATTATCTCATGTTCCCTTCATTTAATCCCTCATACACTTAGCAAGGAGCGCAAAATGGTCAACTCTTATGGACTGAAAGTCTTCCCGAGTCGTTTTAGCCACTAGTGGGCAGTGCTTGCAGTCTCGTACACTTCGTAAGGTGCACTCCATTTGGCCCTGACCTTGCCTTGTTCCTGCTGGCTCAATACTGTACACTTAAATGCCAGATGTATGGATCTATCAGGATGTTTCACAGGCCCAACTGTTCAGGTGTTTTATGCGCATTTCCTCTTTAGGGCATGCCATGCTGCATATTACATTTCTGGTTCAGAAGTTGTTTTATGACACAGAAGGGGAAAAATCTGACCAACTGTTAATATCGCTGGTTTCCAGTCATAACGTTGATTTGAGAAGTGTTAACATGGAATGTCTCTGTGAAGCAAATCCCACCTAAAAGATAACACTTCCATTAAACAGCAGCTTTTTTTACAGTAATAATGGGTTGATGGATGCTTTGGAACTGAGTTCTTATGGTTTACACTACATACACATACTGAAACGCAATAAACCTGGCCTAAAATAACTGACAAATGAGAACTGCGTCACTGATGTGTTTTATGCAACTGAGCAGGAAAGGAAACTTACGTATCCGTGAGTCCATAGGCAAGATCTAGCATATCCATCTCCTCATCACTAATTGGTCCAAGCTGTTTATACGTCTCCTCTTCAAAGATGAGATGACATGTGGAGCAAGCTAGCGTTCCCTCACATGCTCCTGGTGTATATATAGGAACAACATATTACAGTTAGACTTCCTCCCTTTTTCAAGGCCCTCAATGACATGCTTTATTTGAATTCCCCTTGCTAATTCCCTGTGCGGGAATCTCGATCCCATTTTAAGAGCAGTTTCATTACTTTATTGGAACAAATTAAATTTGCACAGGTATTAAATGCCAAGCCATGTTTATTTTAAACAGCTTTTTTTCTATTTTCATAGAAGCAGGTTTTTAAGAAAACAAGTGCCCAAAAAGGTGTTAAACTCACCATAACCATCAATGTCAAGATCTTGTTGAACAACAACATCTAATAGTGTGTCACCAGGGGGAGCCTTGACTGTAATCTTTTCTCCATCACGATTAATGAAATTAATAGTCACCTTGTTTTCCGACCTAAGACCGAAAAGAGAGACAACGGTCATGTTGCACAACAGATCAGTGTCAAAGCCGACAGGCTCCATTATTGGTTCTACACACAAACGTCGAGGGAATGCTGCCCTCTGGTGGCTCAGCAAGCAGAAGATACCGAGTTATTGCTGAAAGGTTGTTCGTTACTACATTTGTTTTCCAAAGCAGTCTCTCCACTGCATGATGGGCTTCCTCCCAATGCATAAGGGCTCATGCTAAATGCCCAAATAACCCAACAATATTGGCTAGTGTTACTCCAGTTGCACAAGGCAGTTCCGAATAACGCAAACTATTTCAATGCATGCACAAACTTATCAACAATGAGACAGTCTCCATACGGTCATGTGACTTTTCAAGAACATCTCACCAGTACGCATAAGTAGAATTATAATTTACAGTTCACACATGTAACACTTGATACATGATGTGACATCAAATAGACAGATTATATTATAATATATATAATTTTGATTATCTAGGCCGACCATACGTCCTCTTTTCCTCAATCGCCAAAATGTCTGGGATTAGACTCTTGCTTTCTATAGTTGCCTTTCATTGTGCATCTGTCCCATGCTGCCATCCTGCCCCCAGCGACCTCTTTTTGTGAAAACCAAAATATAGTCTCCCTACAGTGTCATGTGCTCACATTTATACTTTACAGAAAAATCCACCCTGAATGACTTGGATATAGATATTTACGGGATATATATCACTGGTGCAAAATATTTATTTCACGATATAATTTTAAGTTGCATGTTTTTTTTTTTTTGGGTTTAAACTTTTTTATAAACACGGTGGTCTATTTTCACTTTGGCGTATGATTTCCTACATTACCACCTATGCCATTTGACTGCCTGCTAATCAAGCAGCCAGTGGGAATTCATCTGCGCCTTAAGAGAACGATGCAGCAGCGCTTTAGCCCTTTAGTCTGTCCGGTTCTCTCATCTGTACATCCTGCTCAAGCAGATACGGTTCCAAATCTTCTATTACTGCCAACAATGCGTTTGTGCTGGTCATGTCATATAGTATCATTAACTAGCCAAGCAGAGTTTCTGCTCTAACTTACAACGTAGAGCTGAATTTATTCTGAAAGTCTGAAGTTTATCGACTCCACTAATTTTATGTGGGATTTCTCATACATTACAGGAAACTGGTGAGTGAGAAAACAAGCTCTTGCTCTTTTGTTTTCAGGAACTACCAGTGAAACCTGACCGTTAATCCTTGTAGTTCCCTGAAAATTGTTATTTAATTATACATCATTGGATCTGAGCTATCAATGTCCCCCAGCACAAAACTAACTTCTCACAGTAATATTACAACCTAACTTAATGTCAGAATTGCTAAACGTCACAACTATTTCAATAAAAAGATATTTTATGTTTTTCTTTGTGGAGTTTCCCTTTAAGGGGTTGTTATTTACATGGATTGGCCCAAAGTCACACTGTACCGGTTCTAGTATAGTACTGTAACTCTCACTGTAGCTTTAATCAGTTCAGGGCAAATTAATTTGGGTAAGAATTTATTCCATAGTCACATAATTGCAAATGCATTGCTGTGACAGTTTTCCACAGATCTGAGAAAGCTACCTTTGAACATTAAGCCAGAAAACACACAAACAGAGAGGACACACAGTAGTATAGGGTAAAGAGTGATCTTAAAGGTGGATTTGAGCACGAGGACTTGAAAACTATTTAAAAACCATATTTAATCTCAAATTAAGACCTTACAGACTGGAACTAGTTTTCCCAGAAACGAATTTAAATTCTTGAAATGACCAAGTAAATCAGCCTCCAACGTTATCTCCTGTAATGTTATCTATGATTTAAAGATAGTAAAACACTTCCTTTCACGTTGCAGCGCCTAACTACTCTAGCTATGGTCAAAATGTGAAATAAATCTAATCATTCGTGATATTAACCGACTAGCTCATTGTGTTAAACACTTGTCATTTACTAGCGAAAGCTATAAATAATAAAGCTAATTTGTCTTGCTAGCTCAGGTTCACCGGTCAAGGTCCAAGGACAAATCACAAATCGAGGACTACTCCCTACCTGAGTGAACTATAGAGCGAAGCAGATTAGGCGTCTACACGCCCTACCTAGTGCACTATAATACCACAGGAGGACATTTGGCATTCAGACGAATATACATTAGCGTTCATAATGGCTAGGTATGTGTGACCATTACCTTAGAGGCTGCACGACATTGAAGGAAGTTATGTCTCTTTTACGAATGAGGTCTTTATTCCGGTCAGACAGTCTGCTCAGCGATGACAAAGTTTTCGATGAAGTATTGGCACCCCTTGAAAGTATCCAGGGGCTCCGCGAAAGACTCAAACCGACTAATCTCCTTGCTGCCGTTGAAAAAGACATTGTTTTAAACGTCTAGCAGTACTCGTGCGAGAAGAAAAAGATTCGTGACCGTACCGTAGCTCTGGATTAAAGCCTGACCGAACCGGATACACTACTTTGTTAAGAATCAGTCGCCTGGATGCGTGTTAGCACTGCTAGCTAATATTAGAGCTCAGAGTACAGAGAACAGCTCGAGTTGCCCAACCGCACCGTCCTCACGTATTAATTGCATAACACCTTGTAAAAACGGATAGTCGACTCTTTTCATACTTAAAACAGGGTTTAAAAATAGACTAGAGAATGCTGCACTTATGCTTTAGCTGCAGAAGCATCATTATTTCATCAAACGCTACATGCAAACACATTTTAGACACGAAATAAATTAACTTCAATGTATTTCCTGAAAGAAATAATTGGCACTTGGATACAACCAATCAGAGTTGGGATGTAGAGTTATAGGCGGGGCTTGTGCCGCATTCAGGTCACGTGGTGCAACATTTAAGCCCATGTAAAGCTGCAAAACTGGGTGTTGTTAAACACCCAGCCAAATTTGAATGATGTACCAATAAAAATGTTCTCTTCTCTGAGACGCCGGGGACGTGTTGCTGAAATTCGCCGAAACCACGCCCATTCACGCCAAAACGCGCATAATAACTATTATTATGCTAATTAGGTGACGCCAGTGCGTCAGCGAGCCACCATTTCTGACCCGCACAAAAATGGTCACAGTCTAACTCCACAATTCAGTAATATATATAGTTGACTCTCTTTTCACATGTTTTCAGCAACTATTTTCTAATATGTATAAGGTGTTTACAAACAAATCTCTGAATTTGCTTTACATGGTCTTTAATGTCAGGCTTATTCATAGACAGTAAAAAAAAGTTCTTATCAGTTTATTAAAAACTCGAAACACTCGCATCTGCAAACACACAAGCTACATCCCTGGATGACTGCAGAGTTGCCAGATATGAGAATTTATTCATGTTCCTTTCAAGTAAATATGTAGTTGAGATAAAGAAGTAGTTAAATGGTTATTAAACTATTATTTTGGATTCTTATAGCTTGATCTATTGTTCTTTTCCCTAATGACAAATTGTCATATACTACTAAATGTATACGTGACAAAACGTTTTTCATGTATTTTACATGTGTGGCCCCAAGCCATGCTTGCAGGGAAATAGCTGTTGGGGGATTTACAAACCAATCTGGCAACACACATATGCAAAAACAGAGACAGTGGCAGAATAGCAAGACTAATTCTTCATTACATATAGGGTAGTGTGCTGAGATTTCTTCTGGGTGGCTTGGAAAACAAAACATTTATTAAGCTTCTGTGTTACAATACATATATTGTAAAGTAAATTTCTGTAATTATAAGAAATAAATAAGGTATTTGATTATACATAAATTTCTATGTTCTTTACAGTGATGAATTATTTGAAAAGTTGTATTCAGATAGAGAGGCCTAGACAGGACTATGTACTGCTTGTTGTTATGCAGTCCTTGGTTTACAAATGACAAAAAAAATCATGAAGAATTATAGGCCTGAAGCTTGCAGAGACAACTTTCTTTTTAAAGTTCAGAAAAGGATGGTAGACCTGAATCAAGTGTCTGAACCATTTACAAGAAGCTTATGGTAACGTTATTAGCATTCTTAAGAGCACACTTAACACATCCCTCACTGACAATTGAACTCTGTACCTGAATAGGTTAATATAATATACTGTATCTTTTTTTGTTATTTAGCTGCCAGTTTGTAAATTTACAATATAAACATTCCTCCCTCGTTATTTGCCTGCATCCGTTATGTAAATGCTAGGTTGGAGTCTAACTATCTCAGACTGAACACAGATAAAACAAAAGCTCGATTACTAAATATGTCTTAACTAAGCAGCCTTCTTTTAAATTTAATAATGAGGGTGATATTGTTGAGGCTACACAAATCATGTGAAACCTTGTCATTGTTAATCAATATTTTCCTTTGATTCTCATGTAAATCATGTAAATTTTTGTACTTATGCAATTTTATTCATAAGACAGAATTTAGAACCCATCCATCCATTATCTATACTGCTTTATCCATCTGGGTCGCGGGGAAGCTGGAGCCAATCTCAGCATCTTCGGGCAAGAGGCGGGGCAGGTTGCCAGTCCACCACAGGCAAACAACCACACACGCTCGCATTCACACCTATGGGCAATTTAGAGTTGCCAGTTTGGGAGTTAACGGGTGTACCCAGAAGAAATCCACACATGCACGGGGAGAACATGCAAACTCCGCACAAAAAGGCACCCTGGGAGCGAACCCGGGACCTTCGTGCTGTGAGGCGACAGTGCTAACCACCACACCACTGTACCGCCTGAATTTCAAACCTTTTCTATGAAATGTTGTTAAATGAGAGCCCTGGTTGGTAAAATCAGTAATCTGGTGAACATGAGAGAGGTTGGGTGTTGTAGTCCTTGTCGACCATGATTGTATGCCGCAAGGTGTTCTGGAAACAGAGTCCAGGATGGAATCCAGTGCTGCTGTGACATCAAGTAGTGTTTGATTTGAGTTTAGTGTTTGATTTTACCTTTTTACCAGATTTACCTGGATTAAGGTACATAGCCTGTGCTAAAGGAAGAATTGATTATTTTTAGAAAAGGTTTAATTACTTCTGGTATTAACTGTTTGAGGAAACATGTAAGTAAGGGATATAGTATATAGGTTGATGATTCTGATGAGAAAATTAGTGATGTAGTGATAGTCTTTCAAAGGAGGATAAAACATTCTAATGGCTGATCTGATCAAGTTATATTGTTGTCTACAGGGTTAGTTATAAAATTGACATGTGAATTTCTGAACAGCTCTGTGGCAAGATGACATCAGACCAGCTCTTTTTAATAGAAAGCAAGAGATAAAGCAGAAATACATTGGTGGCTGTAGTAATTCTGTGATAAATTTCTAAACACCATTTCAAACACCATTGAGAAGCAGTTTTCAGATGTATCTAAAACCTGCTTCCTCAACTATCTTTTTCTCCAGTGTTGCAATGGGACCTGCTGTTCCTTGTTGATATAAATAATACCTTGTTGATGAGAGGGGTCAATGGAGAATGGCCAGACTGGGTCAAACTAACAGAAAGGGTACAGTAACTCAGATAACAACTCTATATAATTGTGGTAAGCAAAAAAGCATCTCAGAATGAACAATACATGAAACTTTGAGGCAGATGAACTACAACTGTAGACAACCATGTTGGATTCCACTTCTCTTGGCCAAGAACAGACAACTGAGGTTGTAGTAGGCACAAGCTCACCAAGAACACACAGTTGAAGACTGGAAAAATGCAGCCTGGCTTGATGAATTTTGATTTCTGCTGAGGCACACCGATGATAAGATCAGACTTCTAGATAGATAGATACTGTATGTTTTTTCAGCAGAAGTGTGTGGTCCTGCGTTTAGACTGAATCATTTGGTGTGTGTGTTCATATGACTAAAAGATAAAAAAATTGGTTAAATCTGTCCTTAGGTCTGTGGTCTTTCCACATTTTTTAAATTGGTTAAGATTTGAAAATCCTCTAGTATGTACCAGGCATTAGGAAGGTGGCTAGTGAACCTGGAATGTTACTTGCTCATTGTCAGAGCTCAAATCCTCCTTCCTTTTGCAATGCTCTCAACTTTCAACTTTCAACCTCACAGCCTTCAGGGAGGAGAAACTCTGTAATCACTTGTTCACAAAAAATGTCACTTGACCAATTCACGAGCTTCTCCTGAACATGACTGCTAAAAAAAATCCACACGCACAGCTGGTATTCTAGTGTGTGCACAAATACTTGTGTATGCAAACTTTTTAAACAATTTTTTTAGCAGTGTTTGGATTTACCTTGTTGTGCACCTGGGATGTGCACAGTGACCTCTCTTTTTCAAACTGGTGAGTGTGCACATGGGCCTGGAGCGCAAAGATTGCACAGAAAGGTGAGGAGGTGGCCCCAAAAGGAAGATCCCTCCACTCATGAAACTCCTGAAATGGGGTCTTGATCTAGACAATGACATGTAAAACACAGAAGTGGTCTATGCTCTGGCAACACCTGATGAAATATTCCTGATAAATCATTACTCACAGCAATGGAGTGCTCCTAAAACATAGTGGGAAGATCAAAGTAATAGCATTTAGATTAGGTCCTGGCCAGTGGCAGCTGATATAGAGTTACAATTTTCCTTCACTGGCACTACAGGGCCTAGCCCAAACCTGTTTGAGCATGACAATGCCCTTGTCAAAAAGAGAGATCTATAAAAACATGCACAGTAGACGTGGGAAAATAATATGGGTATATATAAATTGAACTATCATGACACTGTGAAATTGGATGATTTAAATGCCTGTTGGAAAACTTGGTGGCTGCAGCTTTAAGATTGACAAAAATAAAGGGTGTTGTATTTCATAATATGTATTTATTGTTTTATATCCTATATTGTCTGATTTCAAAGCAGTGCAGTAAAACATGTTTCATCCCTTTGAGTGATTTCCCAATCATCATAGGTGAAAGCTGTGTTTCTGGGTAGGACAAGCATGCACTGATACATAATCATTGAGATGTTTTTTTTCTATGCAAAACCCACCACTTTGATGACTGCCCTGTGCTGGAAGCTCTTGAGATTGCTTTAGTAGTATAGGCCTGGCCAGAGTCCCAGTGGGCCCTTTACTTCTCTTGTCTCCTCTATCTGTTGTCAGGGAGGCCCATTTTTCAGCCCAACAGCTCCCTTAGGAACATCAGCTGGAGTACCATTAGATCAAATAAGTGATTCTGCAGCAGGTTGGTCGACCCCAGAATGACAATGGCAGAGGTTTTTTTGAGCCTTGGCTATCACCAAGTTCAGGCACCCATTTGTCCTCATACAATAGTTCCAAGAAGTGCCTGCCAAAGGTGGCCGTCTCTTTGTCCGATCAGTCCTATCCCTTCCCTCCAATTATAACTCCCTCCCTCTTTTCACACAGGTCAGTCATACTTAGGGAGTCAGGCTGCAGAGGTGCTGAGCATTTACAGTATCAATGTCCAGCTGTGGAGTGGCCACACTGGTCCAGCTCCACAACATGCCAAAAGGCAGGGACATACTAAATACTGGTGAGTATCCAAAATAGTACATGTTATATCAGACATCAATCCACTAGGGCCTGAATTAATGTGAGACATTGGATAGAGCACAAGGGGTGAAGGTTAAGTGCATGAATGGATTTATTCACAAGAATCTGCAAGTGCTCATCACTGTAAAATTCCAGGGGCAGAAATGTAGACTGAAACAGGGCATTCATTTTGGGTACAAACATTTAAGGAGAATGGGTTTTACATTAGCATACCAAGGTGTGAGATGTGAGCGACTCTTGCAGGAGGAGGGAGGGTGGGAACATTGGCACCAAGGACATCAGCTGATCCCAGAGTGGAAGAACCAGGAAGTGGGGAAGACCCTGCCACCTGGGGATTTCCCTCTGCATTTCCCTCTGGAGCAGTCACAAGACCAGACCATGAGAAATCCATTCAGCCACGTGAGACTGATCAATAGTCATTTACTACAGCTAGGGGTCACACTATGCAATCCACACTAGATTTCTTTTGAGCATTATTAAAGATAGAATGAAGCAAGACACTCAAACAAAAGATGAAATCATCCAGTTGCTGGTGCCAAAGGACCACAATGAAATCCTTTTCCAAGAAGCATTATATGGCTAGGCATTTGGGGCAGGATAAGACACTAAACTACTTCATGGCCCCCTTCTATTAGCCAGGCTTTAATATGCAGTATAGAATGTAAGGTGGCAAATCCACAAGTCACCCCAAAGGCACTATTGTGCCCCATTCAATGGAATCAGGCTAACCTAGAAAGAAACCTTGTCAAGCCAACACAAGGAGTGCACTGGGGCATTACTTGTGTTAATTCTACTGGATTACATAAGATAATAATCAGAAGTTATACCTTCTTCTAACACCTCAGCATACAGTGTTTACACTTTTCAGATGAACTTGGTCTGGTCCCCAATTGCCAACCAATGCTCTGACTCTCAATGCAAACTTCCTCAATCTTCATTCAGAAGTTACCATATTTCACATTATTGATAGATTAGGTTTTATCCCTCCCCTCTAATATCTTCACCTGCTGCCACACATTAAATGGAAAAAAAAAAGATTTATCACAAGAAAAATATATCTTAATTAAGGGCTGTAATTACGTCTCTTTTGGATGTGTTAACAACCAAAAAATTAAGTTTAAACTTATATTTCATCTTACAAGTTAAGCTTACAGTAGTGTTCAAACATACCAAAACTCCCAGATTGCCCCACCAGGGGGCATTATCATACTGAACATTGATAGACAGTCAGAAGTTTACATACAGTCATCATAGACATGAATGTCAAGGCAATATTGGGCTTTCACCGATTTCTTTGAACTGTTCTGTTTCTGGGGAAGAATGATTGTACAAAATATATTTTTAATAGGAAAAAACAAACAATTTAACACCCAAGCTTTGATTTATTTTGGGACAAAAAGTATAAGTATGCAAGGTCAAAAATATACATAAAACCATTTAGATTATTAATTCAGTGATGCTGAAAATTCAAAAATGTATTTTAACTTGCCACAGCCTCTTAACTTCCTGTTACTGATCATGATTAACTACAGCTGCTAGGTTCCCTGTGCACAACATAAAAAGAGTTTGTTTGACATATACAAGTTATTGGGAGGTTTAGCAACTTTGCCATGACCTGAAAAAGACCACAAACTGTTACCCTTAGCTAAGAGGAAATTAGTTTTTATGGTTAGGAACAACCCAGGAACCATCAAGGTACAGGCCTGCCATGAACTAGAAGCTGCTGGGACACTGTGTTCAAGCAAGTTTTACATTGCCATGGACTAAGAGGCTGCTGTCTAAGAAAGAAGATCCTGCTCTGAAATCAACACCTTCAAGCTTGACTAAAGCTTACAGCTGACCTCTTGGACAAAGAAAAAGCATTCTGGAGGAAAGTTTTATGGTCAGATGAGACAAAGATTAAGTTATTTGGCCGCAATGACCAGAGGTACAGAGGAACAACTGTTTAGTATGGTGGTGGTGGCATCATGCTCTGGGCCTGTTTTGTTGCCAGTGGAACTGGTACATTGCACAAACTGAATAGAATACTGAAGAACCTCAGAATTATTCGGAAATACCCTCAATCCATCAGCTAGACATTGAAACTTGGACACAACTGGGAGTTCCAATAGGGCAATGACTCCAAACACAGATCAAAGCTGGTTGTGGAAGTCTAATTCAAAGTAAACTTTATTGTCGTCTTCGCTATATACATGTATAGTGAGAGAAGATGGTGTGGCTCCAGTTTAACAATGTACAAATAGCACACAGAATACACAATTATAAATAAACAAGCTATTTATGGGAAAGAAGGGGAAGGGGGTGCAAACAGAGTAGATAATGCAATTAGTGCAGTAATAATATTTACTCAAGACAATTGAACAATTGCCGCAAAGGAAATATAAATATATGTATTTGCATGAATAGCACAGTGATAGCTCAGTGGTTAAGATTGTGGACTATTGATTGGAAGGTTGTGAGTTCAAAATCAAGCAATGACAAGTTACCACTGCTGGGCCCTCGAGCAAGGTCCTTAACCATTAACTGCTCAGTTGTATAAATGAGATATGTGTAAGTCTCTCTGTATAAGCGTGTCTGCCAAATGACATAAATGTATATGGAGTATGATTGCAGTTATATATGTTCGTACCTTATTACATTGAATTATTAGTATTCAAGTGGCAGGATGTGCATTAAGAATGGTATGTAAAGTGTGAAATGCATAGTAAGAGTGAAAAAGCTGCCACACAGCCAAAGATTCAACACTTCAATGACATCTTATTGCTTTATTTGAAATCCATTGTGATGGTGTACAGAAGCAAAAGAATTGTGTCACTGTCCGAATATTTATGGATCTTTAT
>JAQQZR010000010.1:9929631-9942451 GCA_030068235.1 Notoglanidium macrostoma
TGTGTGTGTGTGTGTGTGTGTGTGTGTGTGTGTGTGTGTGTGTGTGTGTGTGTGTGTGTGTGTGTGTGTGTGCAGCCCAGAATGTTCTTGCTGGAGATGGTGTTGGAATCTGTAACGAACTCATAAGTTTAGAGATCACATCTCCTGATGTATGTGACCTCACCCTGATTGATTTACCTGGTATAACTAGAGTACCTGTGAAAGGCCAACCTGAAGATATTGGAGATCAGGTATATACACAATTAACATCAATAACAAAGCACACATTTATTAATTTGGAAATGTTTTTAAGAATTTTTGCCCTTTTGGTTTTCAGATTAGGCGGCTTATATTGAATTTTATTGAAAAGAGAGAAACCATTAATTTGGTTGTTGTACCCTGCAATGTGGACATAGCAACAACTGAGGCACTGCGGATGGCACAGGGTGTGGATCCTAATGGAATGAGAACTTTAGGTATAAATACAGATGAACATTAAAAGACCAGTTTCCAAAGGCAATTTGCAATGTTCAATTTACTTTGAGAACTGAATTCTGCATATATTCAGATTTGACTGTTTTAGTTGAACCATTTTTTCTTGCATTTCCTCATTGGTCTCTTTATTTCCACAGCAATTCTTACAAAGCCAGATTTGGTGGACAAAGGCGCAGAAGCTGATATTTTGCAGGTTATGCAGGGTAAAGTTGTTCCTCTGAAAAAAGGTTACATAATGGTACGATGTAGAGGTCAGAGTGACATTAATGAAAACATCTCCTTGACTGAGGCCACAAGAGTGGAAACAGAGTTCTTCAGGAGCCACAGTCACTTTAGGTAGCTGATTTCCTTCATACAAAACAAAAACAAATGACAACATAATGCACCTTTGATAATATCGTTTTATCTCCTCCAGCTATCTTTTGGAAGAACAGAAAGTCACAACACGCTGCCTTGCTACCAGGCTCACCAAAGAGCTGGTTGAACACATTCGGGCAAGTTTTCAAACACTGTCAAAAGGTTTATACACAGTCATATGAAATGTGGCCCAGTTCTTATCAGGTGTTCTTCCCTATTCACAGGCATCACTGCCATCGCTCACAGAGCAAATTCAAATCCGCTTGTCTGCTGTTAGGATGGAACTCAGGACCTATGGGCAAGGGCCTCCATTAGAGCCAGAGAGGATGGGGGCTTATCTAAGTAAGGTAAGTTCTTCAAGTATTTAGCAGAGGATGGGGTAAACAATTATTTTAGAAGAATTGTAACATGTCTTATTCTATCTGAGCAGAGAATCCTGGAGTTCAGCGATCAAATCACCGAGCTCTGTCGGACCGGGGTATCAGGAGAAGGAAACATCTATTCCCTCCTGCGACCTGTGTTCATCCAATGGGAATGCCACCTGAGAAACTCCAAAGCATCATGTATACCATTTTTTTCCTCCTTTTTTATAGACACATAAGGTGTAATATAGAACAAGGCTATATGTAATACAGAAAAAGGTGAGTACTGTGAACAGCAATAAGGAACAAAATAGTAACAGAATGTGTGTGGTAAGGAAACATCAAGAAATGACTAAATTTAACAGAAGCTGAACACTAATACTTTATGGTGCCTTATAGGTTTATAGTTATGTGATAAAGGTATATGACAATGGTTGACCATGTGTCTAGGTAGGGTTTACTTTTGATTTAATTTGCTAAGTGTTCTGTTAAATGTTTATGATAGTAAAGAAAGAGAGAGAGATAGAGGAGGGGGGGTATTATTTTAGTTCCTTCTTTGTATTTTAGTAGTATGATCTTTAGATCTTCAGTAGCATGATCATAAGAGCTATCCATCTTTTGATCATAAGAGCTATCCACCACTATCAACTTCTCTGGGCCCGAGCTCAACTGAGATGGATTGACACAAAGTGAAAAAGTGTGCTGTGGTCTGACGAGTCCACATTTCAAATTTTGAAAATCATGGACGTCATGTCTATATTGTTACCAGTGCGAAGTTCAAAAGCCAGCATCTGTGATGATATGTGGGTGTGTGAGTGCCCATGGCATGGATAACTTGCATGTCTGGAAGGCTGAAAGGTACATACAGGTTTTGGAGTAACATATGATGCTATCCAGATGATGCCTGTTTCAGGGACATCCCTGCTTATTCCAGCAAGACAATGCCAAGCCACATTCTGCATTCAGCTTTGTAGTAAAGCTGAGTGTGGATACTAGATTGGCCTGTCTGCAAATCAGACCTGTCTCCCATTGAAAATGTGTGGCGCATTATGAAGCGCGGACGGCACGGTGGGTGGTGGTACAACCCCAGACTGTATGAAGTGAAGTCATATATCAAGAAAGACTGGGAAAGAATTTCACTTTTAAAACTTCAACAGTTAGTGTCTTTAGTTCCCAAACGCTTATTGAGTGTTGTTGAAAAGTGATGTAACACAGTGGTAAATATGCCCCTGTCCCAACTTTTTTGAAACATGTTGCAGGCATAAAATTCAGAACGAGTGTCTTTGCATTGCATTCAGTTGAATATAGGGTGAAAAGGACTTGCAAATTATTGCATTCTGTTTTTATTTATGTTTTACACAACATCCCAACTTTTTTGGAATCGGGGTTGTATGCTTTTTCTCTGTTAAATAATAAGCATGATCCTCCATTTTTCAAAAATTGGGTTTTCAAACTTCCTAGTCAGCACCAGCAAAAACTGATTGGTGTTCTTTCTTATTATTTGACTTTCCTTCTTCATCTTCTTTCTGGTGCTTTCTTGCGGATTCACAAATGTGGATGACAATCTCTAAAGATCTCTCTGTTCTGGGCTATTGTTATACCACAACATGGCAGCTCCCTAGAAGAGGACCTGCTCTCTGAGAACATTCTAAACTTAAAAAAAAATCAGTGATTTGTTGTTACAGGTGATTACACACTAATGAAAACATAATTTTGAATGCTTTATTCCATACTATATTCCATTTCTGCTAATAGATCCCCCTAAATCCTGTATGTTGGACCTTTAAAATATTCAGTATATCTGGCTGGCATGTCAGTTAATAGGAATATAAACAATATTTACAGAAATATGCACAAATCAGTTTCACATGATTGGGAATTTTTTATCAAATAAGTAAATAAGACATATCTACCTTTTTGAGTGCCTCAGTCTTCTATGTTTTCATTATTTGAATATTCATGATCCTGCTACTGAAGTGCACAAAATACTCTGTTTTATACCCAAGCAGCAATCCAGGCAAGATGTTTTGGATTAAGTAAATAAGATATTTATGCAAGATAAATTATTTGTTTCATATTTAGTAGTTTCATATTTACATTTTTATTTCACTTTGTTGTTCTGAGCTAGAGTTGATCATTGTTAAATGGTAGAGCAGGCATCTCTTTGAAATCTTTCTCTACCAGTTAAGGTAATCCTAATTGATTGTGTATACCGTACATCATTTCTTTAAGATTAATGTTTTCTTTTTATAAGAAATTGAGTCAAAGTTTAATGTTTAAAAAATATAAAGTTTCATGCTATCTGAGTCATATTCTGTCTTTGGTCTAAATTAAGTCAGAGATGAAGTGCGGGAGATGACGGAACACTATGAGGCACATCGTGGGAGAGAGCTAATAACATTCAGTGACTACTGTGTATATGAATCGCTGATTCAGAAGCATGTAAACAACCTCCGACTACCAGCTGTAGAGACCCTGAAGATTATTAGGGGTAATGTCAGGTCTTACTTGGATATACACAATGCCTAGCATAAATATTCATGCCCTCAACATTTTCTTATTTTGAAGAATTACAAACTGTAATTGAAATTGACTTAGTGTACAAATTGAAGGTACAAAGGCTTATTAACAATATGTTAAGACAATATATTATTGTGAAACAAAGGGATATTCAACAAAAGCAGATATTTACCCGGTTGGTTCAGTACTTAATACCTTTGGCTACAAATACAGCTGCAAGTCTTCTGGAATTTGTCTTTAAGCTTATTTATATATTGACCCATATATAATCCAAATTAAGTCCATATCATAACAACAATGGACTAAGGTAGTCACTCATATTTGTTTATAACATTTAGATATTTAATTATAATTTATTAAATTTTCTTTCTTCTGTAAAATCTTTTACAGGCATTGTGCAAAATGAGTTCAGAGCTCAGTGTGAGCTCAGCTTCCCAAATTACCCTCATCTGAGATATATGATAATAGTAAGTAAAATGATCTGGACTTACTTATCATAAAACATTACCTTTCATCTGTTGATATATATCTGAAATAAATCTAAATAAAGGAACATATGAAATACATTTAATCATGGAATTTAAAAAAAACAATAAAATGTTCTCACTATATAATAAAAAAATATTTCTTTGAGTCATATTATCCAAACATAAAATTTTATATGTTCATATTTTCAGAATCAGATTGATGACATTCAGTCACAGCAGGAGGCAAAAGTGGAGAAGAGGATCCTGGAGTATATCAGCATGGAGAAACTTGTGTTCACCCAGGATCCCATTTTCACCCAAAAAATGGTTGACTTTCAGTTTGTTGAGCAGAGGCAGGAGTATGAGTCTGTGTCTTTAGATACTGGAGAAAATGCAACTTCTCCCAACAACTGTGCTGTCTTCGACACCAGAAAGCTAACGCCTGAGAAATGGATAATATACTACGAGGTAGTAGAAAAAAATAACAAAAAAACAAAAAATAAAAAAGTAGACAAAAATAACTAAGGGTGTTTCTAAGACACACTTTTCAAATATTAGATTATATTATATTACCTGTGTGTCACTGTCTGAGTCAGGACAAAAGCTTTAAAACCTCCCTTAATTAATTTACTTTATTTTACGTTCAATTGCATTCTCATAGCATTGAATGAATGCTATCTTCTTCCATTTTCTATCAGATTGTCTACCAGCGTTTGGCAGATTTTGTTCCCATGTTGATCCTGCTGTTTATGCTGAAAGAAGCTGTTGTGATGTTGCGGGCAAGCTCTATGGACCTGCGTAATGGGGCTGACGTGCCTAAACTGCTCAGTGAAGATTCAGAGTCAGGACGAAAGAGACAAGAGTTACATCAGCGCATGGAACGACTACGGCTGGCCCAGGAGAGGATCACCATTAACATCTGAAATGTTGCATTTTTATCTCTTATCTAAAACATATAAACAGATTAATTGATTTCTTTTACAAAATAGCCTAGATTTAACCATCAGTTTAGAATATTGCGTTGAATGGTTTTTTTTTATCCCATGAATCTCGACAGTTGACATGTCTACTGGAATAAAACTGAATAGGACAAAGAATGATTACCAATCATGCCTTCAATTTTAATTCTCCACTGATTACCATATGGATAGGGGTATTCAAATAAAACTTGTAAATGTCCAGCTACACAAAATTCAAAGTTAAAAATAAGCATCTAACATAATAAGATGACAGCAGCAGTTACCTTTTAATGTTTAACCTTTGGTAATTAGTTTATGGATATAAATAAGTCATCAATTTGAAGTGGTTATGCTTTGATTCATAATGGTTCTATAATTCAATTTTATTTATATAGCACTTTTAAAAATGGAAATTATCACAAAGCAGCTTTACAGTTATCCAGATATACAGTTATTGGGGAAAAAAGAAAGTACTCCTTGCTTCAATTGTGTGTGTTCACACATGTCTGCATCATGTGTGATCTAAGAGTGCTCCAAGACTACCATCCATCCATTATACCGCTTTATCCATCTGGGTCACGGGGAAGCTGGAGCCAATCCCAGCATCTTCAGGCGAGAGGCGGGGCACACCCTGAGCAGGTCGACAGTCCACCACAGGACACAGACAAACAACCACACACATGGGCAATTTAGAGTAGCCATTTGATTTAATCTGCACCTGGAGAAAACCCACACATGTACAGAAACATGCCCTGGGTGACCTGGGGATCGAACCCAGGACCTTCTTTCTGTGAGGCGACAGTGCTAACCACTGCACCGCCGTGCCACCGTGCCGCCCTCCAAGAATACCAAACTACTAAAAGTTCTGTTTTTATAGAGGGAGTCACACTTGATTAACTAATCTTGTGTATTTCATTAGTAATACCTAAATGCTAATTATTCTCTTAATGACTGTAGAAGTAGAAGGTGTGTACTTATTTTTCCCCACTTGGTTTCTGAATATTTTTGGGGAAAAATCTACATATTGGCATCTGTTGCATTTTTTGCTGTCACCTGAGGTTATCTGTTTGATTAAAGAAGTTGGTGAGGATGACACAATTGTTATTTAGGCCATGATAAATAAAAACACAGATTTGAAGGAGGGTGTACTTTCTTTTTCCATTGACTGTAGATATAGGTTTAGATTTATCTTAATTAAAAACGTGAAGTGGCAAGAAAAAAACTCCCTGAGATGACATGAGGAAGAAACCTTAAGAAGAACCTGGCTTCAAAAGAAAACCCATTTTGTATACTATAGTGCCATAGTTTTAGCAAGTGCAATCATTATTCTCTCCAAGTGTCATTTTTAGGAATCCATGTGGTACTATACACAGCAACATCAAAGCTATCCATGTGGGCCATCCTTAGAAGAATTACATTTATGTCATTTGGCAGACACCATTATCCAGAGTAACTTTAAATCTAAGGGAGCAATTGAGGGTTAAGGGCCTTGCTCAAGGGCTAAGCAGTGCCAACACTGGGATTCAAACTCACAGCCTTCCAATCACTAGCCTGCCATTTTAACCGCTGAGCTACCATGTTAACATGTCACATAATATTTAGGTAAAAGAGACTCCAAGCAGAAGTAGAGTACCAGGATGGGCCAGGTAGGGCCAGAAGGCAGGCATCTTATCAGGCAGCAGGAGTTGTGGGGAGTTGGCAGACAATGAACCCTCCAGATCTGTGATTTTACCTATTAGAAAAGGCTTGACTAAACAGACTGTGAGACTGAGAATGTGTCTGTGTCCTGAACAATAACTGGAAGGCTGTTCTATAACTGCAGGGCTTTGCAAGAAAAAACTCTGGCCCATGCAGTAGTCTTCATTATTCTAGGTACCATTAGAAATAAAATAAAATATTCTAGGAATTACAAAGAAAATTGAACATATAGATAACAAATGCTTTGTTACAAATTATTAAGAATTAACAAAGCTAGGAGAGAGTGGGTCCCTTAACTACAACAACATTTTCCAGTCTATTTAGAACAATATTATGACCTATGGTATCAAAAGCTGCATTAATATCAAGCAACAAAAGCCAGGAGACTCAACTCTGAATGGCCAGTAGTAGGTAATTTACCACTTTAACCAATGCTATTTCAGTACTGCGATGAAGCCTACATCCTGCATGAAAGATTTCATGGATGTTATTTCTATACAAACATAAGCCTAACTGCTGAGGTACTAGCTTTTCTAGGATCTTCAAGATGAGGGGAAGGCTTAATATTGGCCAATGGTTATACAGTTGACCAGGGTTGAGGTCAGTGTTTTTGATCAAGGCCTTTGCCTGCTAGTTTAATATGTTCAGGTACATAGCAAGTGTTAAAGGAGGAACTGATCATTTTAATAAAGGTTTGATTGTTTCTGGTAGTATCTGTGATGGGTGGTAGTAGGTGATCTAGTGCACAAGTGCATGATTTTGAAGAGAAGATTTGCTTTACTCGAATTGCTTTGAATATTGTAATTGCACTACTGACATGGTTATATTGTTTTCTACATAGTTATAATAGAAATAGTTATAGTTGTAAATAGTATTGTATAGTTATAGTTGTATGACTTTAAATACTGACCCCCCCCCCCCCCCATCTAAATTCCTTTTAATTTTGTCTTTAAAAAAAAATACATACTGCTACATACTTCTGTTGAGATCTTTTTCCTAGTTAATTTTGCTATGGTATAAATAAGAATCAATTATTCTTTTTGTTATCTTCTGTTCTATATATATATTTGATTTGATTGTTTAAATGAAGCTGAGAAATAATTATTTTGTAGATATTTGTGTAAATTAAAAAAAAATTATATTTGTTGGAGTTTTTTTGCAAATACTTATTTTAAAGATTTTTAAAAATAAATAATAATTTTACAACAGTGCCATTGAATTCCTGATTTTGATTGGTTAGAAGGTGTTTTCTATAGCAGCAGATCTGAGAGAATATTAATAAACTTGTTATACTATGTTATAGTTTCATACAGGAACATGTATGGTGAATCTTTATAATTGTAATAAAAGATCTGAAGTAGACTTTTATTTAGCATTCTGTAACAGTCAGAGGTAAAAGTCACTGTGGTTTTCTGACAGTCTTCAAGACAAACAGTGTTGTGGTCTCTGTAACATGACTAGCTGCATTTCTTTTGACTCATTAACTGCAAGATAGTATGAAAAAAGAGTCTGGTGAGAATCTGGTTGCACTGCATGATTAGTTGTAATTATGACTTCATGTTTTACTAGATGAATAATTGAAATGTAAATTGTACATATAGTATCTTGAGATCTAAAGTGATCTGTTTTTTAACAGAATAATAAGATAAAATTCAGTTTTACAAGCACCTAAATGGTATACATAGTATAATCTATGATATAAATGGTACACCTAAATGGTATAGCAGTTCTTGGTACTGGATCTAATTGTTTGTATGTCTGAGATTTTAAAGAAAAAAAACGTTAAGAAATTTGAGCTGTTTCTAAGGTGTGTCTGAGCTTATTGTGATACTTTCACTTCTTGTATTCAACCATTTTATTGCAAATCTACATCCATATGTGACATTCGAGGTGTGGCATGTGGGGGGTGTACACATATATAAAGTCACAGAGTTTGCTATCTATTCATATTCGTTGAAATTCAAATAGTTACACACAGCCAGGTAAGTAAAATAGCTTCAGTACTATAGTGTGAAAAACACGGAAGGAAGACTACAATAGCTACACATATGGAATGTTTACACGTTTCCTAAATGATGGAGCATGAACAAAGTAGTGAAGGCATTGCTTATGCTGGGGAAAACAGGTTAGTATTAATTTAATGCAACCAAGCTGATACATGACCAGTGTTTAATTAGCTTGTGTTATTGTTATATGTAAAACATGATGCCTTTAACTTATTGACAGTAAGCCAATGGATGGGGTGTTCCATAGCCATTTAGAGGAGAGAGTTCGGCCTTATATCGATCTCATTAACTCTTTGAGACTGATTGGTATCGAAGAAGATTTGGCTTTGCCAACTATAGCTGTAATCGGAGATCAGAGTTCTGGAAAAAGCTCGGTTTTGGAAGCATTATCTGGAGTGGCATTGCCCAGAGGGAGCGGTGGGTGATTTTCATTTCTCTTGCAGAATAATAAATATATTGCTTTACATGTATACAGGAAGAAAGAGAAATACAAGGAAAAAAATATATTTCCAGCTGCAATATGCTATTTTTAAAAATTTGTCTGTTTGACATTAGATGAAGTAGGAAAACAAAAGTTGATGTATAATGTGCTCTTTCAACTTCAGGTATTGTGACCAGGTGCCCACTGGAGTTAAAGCTGAGGAAGATCAAATGTGGTGTTCAGTGGCAAGCCGTAATATCTTACAAAGAACAATTCATTGAGTTTGATGAACCATCACTAGTTGAGAATTATGTTGAAGTTGGTTGGTATAATTAATAATAATAATAATAATAATAATAATAATAATAATAATAATAATAATAAGATAGAATTTCATTTTTATGGAGGGGAAAACATGGTTTTGAGTTTATATCCAGTGGTAACATGGTTTCACAAAAATCTTTACTTAAGTAAAAGTCTATTAGACAAAAGGTATTTTTGTCTTTGAAGCTCATCATCTTAAATCTTTAGCCTGTATCTTGTAACAAAGCATTTACCGACTCTAACAATACTTGACTAAAACATAAATGACATATAACACATTCTACAGCCCAGAATGAGCTGGCTGGAGAAGGTGTTGGAATTTGTGATGAACTCATCACTCTGGAGATTATGGCTCCTGATGTGTGTGACCTCACACTGATCGATTTGCCTGGGATTGCCCGAGTTCCTGTAAAAGGTCAACCTGAAGACATCGGATATCAGGTTAGTGTAAACTGTGACCTTCTTGCTAAACAGATTAAGCCTTTTAAAAAGTATTGTAACATTACTTTGTTGTATGTTGTCTAGATAAAAAATCTCATAAGGAAATATATAGAGAAGGGTGATACTATAAATTTGGTTGTCGTGCTATGCAATGTTGACATAGCAACAACAGAAGCACTGAAAATGGCACAGGAAGTGGATCCTGAAGGGAAAAGGACTCTGGGTAAAGTATCAACCAAGCTAATTATCACACACGTGAATTAGTACTACTTATTAGTTCTAATACTACTAATAAAAACAACAATATTATTATTAGGGGCTAAGCACATATGGCTCTCATCTTGGATTTTTGCCTTACATTTCCACCAAACTGCTCAGAAATGTATTCAACTCTATAACTATAAAAATTACATGTTGAGATTTGTGAAAATATACTGTTATTCAGGAACAGTAAGTCTGACTGAGCTGAAATTTTGTATATTACATATATAACACTAATCTGTAAGTGGATTTGTGATGATGACCTGTTTACTTAAAAACAGCCAATCAGCTTTCATCCGGCTTTTGACAAGGTAAAAACCGATATTTTGATTAATCTTGAGCGATTGATTCTACTAGGAATCCATTAGTAATTGATATAACCTGACTCAAATTGGCCTCTGGGGGTGCTGTTCATGATTTTTTTTTTCCACTTAGAAACATGGATATCTCTTGTAAAATAAAATGTAGGATTTTTGCCCGCCGGCACGGTGGTGCAGTGGTTAGCACTTTTGCCTCACAGCAAGAAGGTCCTGGGTTCGATCCCCGGGTCACCCGGCTGATTTCCTGTGTGGAGTTTGCATGTTCTCTCCGTGCATATGTGGGTTTCCTCCCACAGTCCAAAGACATGCAGATTAGGTCAACTGGCTACTCTAAATTGCCCATAGGTGCGAATGCGAGTGTGTGTGGCTGTTTGTCTGTATTGGCCCTGTGGTGGACTGGCGACCTGCCCAGGGTGTACCCCGCCTCTCGCCCAAAGATGCTGGGATTGCGACAGCTTCCCCACAACCCAGATGGATTAAGCGGTATAGATGATGGATGGATGGATGGATTTTTGCCCTATATTTACAAAATTGTTGGCCAGTCACTTAGCAGTGATTTTATCAAACAAAATGTTACGATTTATAAATGACATGGCTAGTGTATACTAATTAATAATTGCAGCATGGAGCTTAATTTACTTAACCAGTTATAACATAGAACTTGAAAGGCTTATTCAAGATTAAATGCCGATGCCTTCTGCTAAAGTTGGGGTATGATCCTTCATAGGATGTGAGGTTGAATTCAAATAAATCAATAAGTCAAGCTAATATTTGGTGTGCATTTGTGTGCTAATCTGTGAGTGGTTTTCTATTGTTGACTGGATTGAATAAAAAACATGGATGATATCAGCCAATCATGCTATCAGCATTAGAAGTACCATCACAAACTCAAACAGCATGTTCATCTAAGTCACCCTGACAGGAAATTAGGGTATATCTTAGCAAATCTTTAATGTATCAAACCAATCTTTGCAAGTGAAGCAAAGGCATGAGGGAGACCAAGGAATTTGCCTAAATTTACCTCCAGCACCATAATTCACAAATTAGTGAAACTACTTCCAACTTTTGATCCATTCATCGGATCATGATTCTTCTTCCTTTGGAATCCATGAACATTGCCAAGTGGTCTTGATTTAATAAATTTGTGATTTGCCATACACAAGTTTGAGTTTTAACAAAAACAGTTTGTCACTTCTACTAATACAAATTTTGTTCAATCATCAAAAAATGGATCACTGTACTCAACTAGAGCACAAGTAAATCTTTTTTTAATTTTTGTCATGGAAAATGATTCATTCATAACTTGCAAACTAATTTGGTCACAAAGTCACCAAATAAGATCATATTAGTATATTTCCTTGCTCTGATGTGTTGATCATTCTAAAGTCTTCTGGTCTTCCTCTCTTGCTAAATGATAAGATCAGAAAGTGCTTGGCCCGTTAATCACTGTAATAAATAATAATAATAATAATAATAATTATAATAATAATAACAATTTTTTTATTCTAACAGGTATACTAACAAAGCCAGACCTTATAGACAGAGGAACAGAGAAAAACATATTGGATATAACACGAAACCAGGTCATTCCCTTAAGCAAAGGATATATCATTGTTAAGTGCCGTGGACTAAACCAAATTGATAACAAGATCTCTCTATCTGAGGCCTCTCGAGACGAGATCGAATTCTTCAGGTGTCATGAATTCTTCAGGTAACCTTCTTATAAAGAAAGCATTCATTATTTATGACATTTGACTCACTTGTGGGAACTGTAGTTCCCTGGGAACTGGAGTACTATAGCTAGCTTTGATATGACCAAAATATCAGATCATGATACTTGCGATTCAATACAAAACCTGTTTCATTATATATTTATTTAATGTCTACAAAAATAAATTTCTGAACACTGAAAGGGTGCAAAACTAACATTTTGGGTTTTTTTTTTTTTTTTTTTTTTTAAAAAAAAGGTCATTGTGACATTTTAAAGATTCAGGACAAAATTCTAACATCTAATCAGCTGTTTCCAATCAGAGCTTGTGATTAGTTTTCAATAGCTATAAAAAGATATCACAATACTGTCGGTATCTGCGAAATACTGTATGTCTGTCTATACCTCTTTATCCGTCTGGGTCGTGGGGAAGCTGGAGCCAATCCCAGCATCTTCAGGCGAGAGGCGGGGTACACCCTGGTCAGGTCGCCAGTCCACCACA
>JAQQZR010000010.1:9949071-9964569 GCA_030068235.1 Notoglanidium macrostoma
TCACTGTAAACTGTATTACATGTATATAGTTGAAATGACAATAAAAGCCACTTGACTTGACTTGACTTGACTTGAAGATGGCTTGTGCGTTTCCCTGTCTAAACCAATCTGCAAAGACAGTGGCTCGTGTTTTGTGGAACAATTTTTTTTTGTGTGTATGGGTTTCCGAATAGGAAACATTCTGATCAAATTTTGAAAGTTCTCTGATTTCGGAACTGCTGTAACTTACTGGCATTGCAAAGTCGCACACTATGCCATATCATCCAACGGGTAATGGGCAAGCGGAACGGTTTAACCGCACCTTCGGTGACATAATTCGTACGCTTGAGCCGAGGGCAAAGGCGAAATGGCCTCAGTTGCTGACGTTTGCTTATAACTGTACTGCTCATGAGACGACTGGTTATGCACCTTTCTTCCTGATGTTTGGTCGCACACCGAGATTGCCGGTAGAGGTCATGTTTGAGTGTGTCTTTCTGGATGATAAGACTGTGGATGTTGATAAATACACTATATTGCCAAAGGTATTCGCTCACCTGCCTTTACACACATATGAACTTAAGTGACATTCCATTCTTAATCCACAGGATGCCTTTCATTGGAACTAAGGGGCCAAGCCCATCTCCTGAAAAACAACCCCACACCATAATCCCCCCTCCACCAAACTTTACACTTGGCACAATGCATTGGAATTTAATTATTTCGATGGGTGAGTGAATACTTTTGGCAATATAGTGTATGTCCAAGCTCTAGGTAGAGATCTCAGGGAAGGGATGACACTGGCTCAAGAACATGTTGCCAAGCAGCAGTCTAAACAGGCAGAGACGTATAACAAACGGTGTAAAGGTCATTTTTTGAATGTTGGGGACAGAGTCCTAGTAGCAAATAAGGGAATGCATGAGAAGAAAAAGGTGGCTGATTGCTGGGAAAGCACTGTGTATTTGATTCTGAGAAAGAATGAGACTTTGAATACCTATGTGATTAGTAATCCTGCTACAGAGAAGACCAAGAAACCTTGTGCATAGAAACCTGTTACTGCCTGTTAATTTCATACCGTTACCTTCTTGGGGGGACTGTGGGACGTTTTCGGAAGCGTGCTCGGTTACTGATTGTTCATCGGATTCTGTGTGTGCAGAAAATACACTCGATTGACTCTTCTCAGTGTGCGGTTTCGTCATTTCACTGATAGAGCATAAAAAAAAAACAACGCAGAGAAGAAAACCGCTACATACCCGGCCAGGTAAGTAAAATACCTTTATTTCTATGATGTGAGAATAGTAAAACTTTAATATTTCTACTTGTAAAATGCTTTTTACAAGTAGAAATATTAAGTTTTACAGTTAAAGTTAGTTTTAAAGTAAAGCTACAATAGCTATACATATGGAATTTGTTTCTTAGATGATGGAGAATGAACAAGGTACTAATGAAGACTTTGCTGATTCTAGTGAATACAGGTCAGTATAAATGTAATATGATCAAGCAGTCATCAGCTTGTGTTATTGAATATGTAAAGCATGATAGTTTTTACGTCTTCACAGTAAGCCAATGGATGGGGTCTTCCATAGCCATTTAGAGGAGAGAGTTCGGCCTTATATTGACCTGATTGACTCTTTGAGACTGATTGGTATTGAAGAAGATTTGGATTTGCCAACTATAGCTGTAATTGGAGATCAGAGTTCTGGAAAAAGCTCTGTATTAGAAGCACTATCTGGAGTGGCATTGCCCAGAGGGAGCGGTGGGAGATTTCCCATTTCTCTTGCAGAATAATAAATATTATATGTTAAATATACTATGTTATTATTGTTGTTAGGATTTCTAGGATTTGATATAAAAAAAATTCAAGCTACAATATTCACTTATTTTTACACACATGTGCTTGTGGGTGAAATTTTCTATTTGACATTAGGAGAAGTAGGGAAAAAAAAACTAATGTGTAATGTGCTTTTTAAACTTTAGGTATTGTGACCAGGTGTCCACTTGAGCTAAAGCTGAGAAAGATAAAATGTGGTGTTCACTGGAAAGCTGTGATATCTTACAATGAAAAGTTCATTGAGTTTGCGGAACCATCACGGGTTGAGGATCACGTTGAGAAAGGTTGGTAAAATTTCTGAGAAGAATATGAAAACAAAGAGATAAAATTTCTTTCTTATGGTCCTGAAAGGGGAACCTTGCTGTCAGGTTCTGCTTTAAAATTTCTATCCAGTTCTAATGTTTGTTTTTTTTTAACCTTGTCCATTAAATTAAAAAAAAAAAAAAAAAAAAGTAAAAAATTCCATTAGCCAAAAGTTTCTACCCTACCCTTTTTAGGAATTGTTATTTCTCTTACAGCCCAGAATGAGCTGGCTGGAGAAGGTGTTGGAATTTGTGATGAACTCATCACTCTGGAGATCATGGCTCCTGATGTGTGTGACCTCACTCTGATCGATCTCCCTGGGATTGCTCGAGTTGCTGTAAAAGGTCAACCTGAGGACATTGGATATCAGGTTAGAGTAAACTGTGATTTGTTTAGATTTTTTTTGCTAACTATATTAAGGAATTTTAATTTAATTGTAGCATTGCTTGTTTTATTATTGTCTAGATAAAAAATCTCATACGGAAATATATAGAGAAGGATCAAACCATAAATTTGGTCGTGGTCCCATGTAATGTTGACATAGCAACAACAGAAGCTCTGAAAATGGCACAGGAAGTGGATCCTGAAGGAAAAAGGACTCTAGGTTAAGTATCAACCAAGCTAATTACCAAAAAGAGCATTATTATTATTATTATTATTATTATTATTCATTTTTGTTTTTGTTTGTTTATTTTAACAGCCATTCTTACAAAGCCAGACCTTATAGACAGGGGAACAGAGAAAAATATCTTAGATATAGTCCGAAATCAGGTCATTCCCTTAAGCAAAGGCTATGTCATTGTTAAGTGCCGTGGACAAAAGCAAATTGATGATAAGATCTCTCTGTCTGAAGCCACTCGAACAGAGAGGGACTTCTTCAAACGTCATGAATTCTTCAGGTATAAAACATTCATTCATTAAATTATAACAGTTGACCTACTTGTGATAACTAGGAAGTTACTATAATTTTTGTAATGCCAGTTACCTATTACATGAAGAGAAAGCAACTATCCAGTGCCTTGCCACCAAACTGACTCAAGTCCTGGTTGATCACATCAAAGTATGTCTCTTCTCTTTTTACAATTTTTATACTATTAGTTATTATTATATTTTAATGTGAGTAAGGAAAGTTTGACAATTTATTCAGAAAATCAAAAAAGACAGTTATGAAAACTTACTACTCTTGGTTGACTTGGTTGTCATTATATTAGATGGTACAGCTAAAATCTAATATCTATAGCTAAAATAATAGAGTAACTAATTTGCCTCATTCATGTTCAATAAACCCATCACTGTTCACATGCACCTTCTAAATCACTGACATATTATAGATGTTAGTGAAGCTAGAAGCCCAAATTAAGCTCAAATATAAAGGGGTGTTTTACTCTGCGGAATCGTCCGACACCCATGACACTGTATGATAGAGATAAGCAACCACAAGATAAAATGTGGTGTTCAATGGCAAGCTGTAATGTCTTACAAAAACAATTCATTGAGTTTGATGAACCATCACTGGTAGAGGGATGACACTGACACTGCATGACTCAATGGTCTCTGAGATTTAAAAAAAAAAGAATTTGGTGGAAAAATGAAGACCTGGAAACACAAAAGCTACATGATTTCAAAGGTTATACTTGCTGTGTAACACTATTTTAGCTCATTAATTCTAGTTTTTCTGATCTTGCTGTGTTTTTGTTTAGTTGAATTTTGTTTTGTTTCTTAATAGAAATCGTTACCTCTGATCTCAGTGGAAATCAAGAAGCAGCTGTGTAACTTGAGAAGAGAGCTGAGTCAGTGTGAAGCTGGTCCACCACTGGACCCACAGAAGGGGAAGACATTTTTTATTGACGTGTGTGACTTTATTTATTATTATTTTTTTTTAATCCAGATCTGTATACCAGCCCATCAACATCTTGTTCATGGTTGCTTGTTCTTTTTAGACCGTGACAAAATTTAATGATAAGATCAACTGCTTGGCATCTGGAGAAGTGGTCAACAATGACAACTTGTTTGTAATGCTTCGGTATGAATTCAAAAAGTGGAAAGAACATCTTGACAGCACAAAGGCATCATGTGAGTACAAAATCCATATGCAGAAACCACAGCAAATTATTTTAATCATGTTCAAAGGCCAAAATGCATTTTCTAATAAAGCACATTGTGGTGTAGATGAGCAAGAACTTCTAATAAACTTTGGCTGGTATTAGTTAGAGCAGTCTTGTTTAAACTCCAGTCAAAGGACTCATTTTGATGGGAACTGATGGGAAAATTAATTTTTGGTCAAATTTCAAACCCAATACAGTTCACGAAATGGTCCAGGACGTAGTGAATGAATATGACCTGAAGCACAGAGGACGAGAGCTGCCTGGCTTCAGTGACTACAAGGTGTTTGAGATGGTGGTGCAAAGACTTGTGAGCCAGCTAACAGGACCAGCCATTGACACACTCAGAGTCATCAGAGGTAGGTATTCACCACTTCACCTTCACAACTTTCATTCATCAGTTTAGTAGACCAACAGCATAAATAACTCAATTTAAATGTGTTTATTTATGAGCATTTATTTGAAAGATACATGGTATAGCACCTACAAAATCATATAACTTGTAAATAGTATACAACCTATAAAAATTAATTTACAATTCATTACCAAGAATAGTCATATCCTCCCACAGTTTAAAGACATGTAGATTAGGCTAACTGGCTTTAATTTGGTTTGCTGGATTAAAATATTTATTGTGCCAGTGATGGCCCACACCTCACTATATCTGACAACACTGATCTATGCAAGCTTTGTCTTCTAAAGTTTATAAGGTGTCAGGTTTCAATTTACAGGAACTGGGTAATTAGCACGTGATTAATGTACAGTTTACTGGAACAAAAGCTTTCAAGGACAAAGTTTGGGAATAGGCATATATGATGTATACCAAATAACTTTCCCAATATTATTACATATTACAATATTACATATAGGACATATGTAGACATCTAATGCATCTACAAAAAGATTTAATATGCAAAGTATTTCTGAACAGCTCTAAAACTTTGTTGCAAGATGACATCAGATCAAACAGTTCTATTTATAGAACGGAGTTCACCACAATTGTGTATTTTACATAAAGAATAAAGCACTGGGAAGTGTTATTATATGAAAATAATAAACATTGTGATGGTGAGATGTGGTCTGAAGCACAGCAGAGCTACTGTTACGACCACTGAAGTTAAAAGTCTTCAATATTATCACAACCTAAAGTATTTTATAACCATTATACCAAAGCAATTTGTTTCACCATCCTCTCTTTTTTCTCTCTCTGTCCTGCACTGGCACCTACACCGGACAATTCACACTACACTTCCCATGAGCACTTGCACCCTGAAAACATGGCTGAAACAGATATGCACTCAGACACAGACATGGACTACTATTCCCAAGAGCACAGATGCACTGACATGGCAGACTCTCTCATTTACGTTTTCATCATTTGGCAGATTCCCTTATCCAGATCCACTTACATAAATGCTTTGAAGTCTCTCTCAGTAAATATATTCTGATACTGGTTCACTAGGAAGTGGGCTAAGAACACTATCACACTAAAAATTGTTGGCAAGTAATACAGAAAGGTTTTTTTTAAGTGAAGAATAAATAAGTGCTAGTCCAAGTATTTCCAAAAGAGGTAATTCTTTAGTAATCGTTTGAAGACACCCAGTGACTCAGCTGTTCGGACATTTAGGGGAAGTTCATTCCACTATCTAGGTGCCAAAACAGAGAAGAGTATAGATTCATGTCTTCATTGCACCTTGAGAAATGGTGGAACAAGTCGAGCAGTGCTGGAGGATCGGAGGGAGCGTGGTGTAGTGCGGGGTGTGATTAGTGCTTTGAGGTAGGAGGGTACTGGTCCATTTTTGGCTTTGTAGGCGTCAGTGTTTTGAATCTGATGCGGGCAACTACGGGAAGCCAATGAAGGGAGAGTAGCAATGGGATGGTGTGGGAGAACTTGGGAAGGTTGAAAACGAGCCATGCAGCTGCATTCTGGATCAGTTGCAAGGGTCAAATGGTGCTCAGAGGCAGACCTGCTAGGAGTGCGTTACAGTAGTCTAGTCTTGAGATGACAAAGGACTGAACAAGTATTTGAGTGACCTGTGTGGAAAGAAATGGACAGATCCTTCTGATGTTGAAGAGGAGAAATCGTGGAGTAGATGTGGATCCCTTCCAGGTCACGTGATATGACCGGCCTTTTAGGTAGGAAGCGAGCCATTGCCATGCTGAGCCACGAATTCCAAGACTCCTAAGGATGGACAACAGAGTCTTGTAGTTGACTGTGTCAAATTACGATGACTTGTGGGATCTCCTCTGCAGCTAGATTGGAAAACTGTGCCAGTGAGGTAGAAGGGGAATCCTTAATGTGACGTGAAGGAGTTGGGGTCGGAGTTAATGTCTGAAATATTTGTTGAAACTTCCCATCAAAAAAGTTGGCAAAGTCAGCAGCAGTCAGGAAGGATGGAGCATGAGGAGCTGGCGGGTTGAGTAATAAAGAAACGATGTTGAGTTTTGCGGATCTTGTTCAGAGATTTCCAGCTTTTTCTTATAGAAGGCAGTCTTAGTAGAAGTTACATCAGATGAGAATTTGGACAGGAGATCACGGTAAGAAGACAAATCTGTGTCAAGTTGTGATTTCTTCCACTTTGTCTCTGCTGCTCTTAACTCTCTTCAATTGCTACACAACACATCCGATAGCCAAGGAGCAGGGTGAGAGTTCTTCCTGGGTTTGGAAGATAGTGGGCAGAGGAAAGTGAGGAGAGGAGAATGTCCATGGCTAGCTTCAGTGGAAGGGAGGAAAAGGAGTCAGGGTCTGGAAGGTATAATAGAGCGCAGGATATGCCCGATGAAGGGGAGACAGCGTGGAGGTTTCGCTGAGTGGGAGAAGTGTTGACAGTTGGTATTCGGAAGGGCAGGTAGGATGATGGTAAAAGATACTAAGTGATGATCAGAGATGTGAAGTGGGGTAGCAGTGATGTCGGATGCTGGGGAGTGACAGATGAAGACTAGGTCCAGGGTATTTCCTCCTTTGTGTGTGGGAGAGCAGTTGTTGAAAATCAGAGAGAAGGAATAGAGAAGAGGGAGAAGGCAAGAGGACTGGAGCTTGTCAACGGGGAGGTTGAAGTCTCCAAGGAGAGCGAGAGGGGTGTTCTCAGTAAGGAAAAGATGGAGGAGAATGTCCATTTCTTCAAGTATGTTTCCTAGGCGTACAGGGGGTGGTAGATGACAATGATGAGAAGGGTGATTGGAGAGGAAATTGCAACAGCATGGAACTCAAAGGATGTGATGTTGAGATGAGAGAGAGGTTTAAAGCACCAACTTCGAGACCGCAGCAGACCTGTACCACCACCCCTTCCAGTTTCTTGTGGAGTATGTGAGAAAGCATAAGCAGAGGAAAGAGCTGCTGGTGCGGCTGAGTTCTGTGGCGATATCCAGGTCTCACCTTTAATATATGTTAGTGAGGCCTGCCCCCAATTCACACCTTAAGGGAGACCGAAACCACTGTTGATTAGACACCTGAGAAAACTAATTAGCATAGACCTGCAGATACTTCTAAATCTAAATAACACCACAGAAACAGCAAATACTATTAACAAGAATCTAGGTCCAACTGAGTCAGATAGATAGTATACAAAGGTCAGAAACCTACCTTACTAGTAGAGAAGAAATTCAAGATAGAACCAAAAAGCACACTCACGCATTCAAAGTCACCTGACTTCTCTCACACTCACATACACACTCACACCCAGGACTCTTTGTAAGGTTCATTGCTTGTTTGCTTCATGAAGCATTAGTCTTGCTCCTTTTGTCTGCTATTGCCAAGCCATAGATTCTGTGATTGCTCTTTTGATTTTTGAGTTTGTTCTGTGTTTTTTTGGATTACTGACCCTGCCTTTGCCTTGTCTACTCTGTTGTGCTGAACTCTTGCTTGTTTTTTGAACCTGATTTCTGCCTGCTGATTCTGATAGCCATGTTGGATTATTTTAATAAACTGAATGAACTGTATATGCATCCCACTTGGCCTGGGTTTCATGACTCTCTTGAAGTGAATAAGAAAATATATGCAGCATGTTGTATAATGCCTTTTAAAGGGTAAAAGAAAACAAGGCATTAGTGAATGTATCATTTTGTGCTCATATGTTTTGCATAAACTTGTATGTTTCAGACACCATTCAGAAACAGTTTTCAGATGTGTCCAAAACCTGCTTCCTGAACTACCCTTTCCTCCACTGTGTTGCAATGGTAACAGGAATTTGTATCCTGAAAGTGTGAAATATTTCTGAAGGAGTCAAATCCAATCATTGTGAAACTCTTTAATCTCATACTTAAACTCAACATCCCAGAACAAGATAGACAACATTCAGTCAAAGCAGGAAGCTAAGGTGGAGGAGAGGATCATGGAGCAGTTTGAGATGGAGCAACTGGTCTACACTCAAGATGGCATCTACTTCAAAACCTTGCATGAGACTCACTCTGCTGAGAGACAAAAGGCTTCAGAAGACAATTTTGATGGGTTTGACAGCAGGACCAAATATCCTGAAATGCTGCGGGCTTATTACGAGGTAGATTTAATATTAGTATATTTATAAAATTGGTTACATCTCTATATACACCAATACAAACATTTTATTTCAGGTTCATTCAGAATTGTAATCATTATATTATTATTATTATTATTATTATAGATATTTTTAAAAGTCCACTATGTGTTCAACCACCTGAATGCCCCTCCCTTATCCCTCCAATTCAAGATTCAAAACGTTTGTCGTATGTGCAGTAGAAATTACATTTGTCTGTGCAATGAAATTCTTTCTTTACTGTCCACACTCAAATGCCGAAGTTAGGTTAAACAATATATAAAAAGGTAGGTGAAAAGGGGATATGCAGGGAACTTAATGTGTAAAAAGAGCATAATCTGCAAAAATTAGTCAGATGTTAAGAAATCTAATGGCAGTGGGGAAGGAGTTGTTTAGACGGAAGGTTCTAGAGTTCACACTTTTAAACCTTCATCCTGAGGGCATACGTGCGAACAGTCCGTATTGGGGGTGTCTGGGATCTTTAAGGATGGAGGCAGCTCTCCTATGGACTCTGCGGTGGTAGATGCTCTGCAGAGAGGGCAGCGGAGTCCTGATAATCTTCTCCGCAGTTTTCACTCTCTTCAGGTGTTTGCAGTCCATAGCAGAAGTGCCGCCATACCATGCAGTGATGCAGCTGGTCAGTGGTCAGTCGATCACTGCAGTGTCATCCGCAAGCTTTAGGATGATGTTACCTTTGTTGGAGGCGACACAGTCGTGGGTGAACAGGGTGTAAAGGATGTGGCTAAGGACACAACCCTGTGGAATGACAGTATTTGTAGTGATGCTGGCTGAAGTCCTATTACCGATCCTGACAGACTGAGGCCTCTCAGTCAATAAGTCCTGGAGCCAGTCACTGAGGGTGGGGTGAAGGCCGAGTGTGATCAATTTGTGGGTGAGTTTGTGGGGGATGACAGTGTTGAAGGTGGAGCTGTAATCAACAAAGAGTATCCTGATGTAGGAGTCTTTGTTTTCCAGGTGAGAGAGGGAATAGTGAAGGGCGGCAGCAATGGCATTTGATGTGGACCTGTTAGCCCGGTAGGCATACTGCAGAGGGTCCAGTGTGTCTGGGATGTTGCTCTGGATGTAGGCCATCACCACTCTCTCAAAACACTTTTCAATGATTGGAGTGAGTGCTACTGGTCTGTAGTCGTTCAGACAGGTAGCTGGGCTTTTCTTGGGAAGGGGGAACAGTGCTCTGGCTGAGGGAAAAATTAAAGATGGATGTGAAAACATCAGCCAGTTCTTTGGCACATGCTTTGAGGGCACTCCCTGGGATGTTATCTGGTCCTGCTGCTTTGCGGGGGTTGATCATCTTCAGGGCTTTCTGTACCTGGTCTATTGAAACCACTGGCGGAGGGGAGGGGGATCGGGTAATCTGGGGGATCTGGAAAATCTCAGAGGTCTGGAGGGTCTGAGAAATCTGGGAGGTCTCAAAGCGGATGTAGCACTATGAGATCATCCATCAGGCTGCCTGCAGAGCTGATGGTGGTGGTAGTGGCCCTATATTCTGTGATGTGCTTCAAGCCTTGCCACATCCGCCCAGAGTCGGCAGAAGAATAGAAGCCATCCAGCTTCTCTCTGTATTGCCTCTTGGTGGCTGTGATGGCTTTCCTCAGTCCGTACTTCACAGCCTTGTACTCCGTCTCATTGCCTGATCTAAATGCAAGAGAGCGAGTATGCAGCATGTGTCGTACCTGGCTGTTGATCCAGGGATTCTGGTTGGGGAACTTCCGTACTCGTGTGGTAGGCACAATATTGTCAACACAGGTGCTGATGTACCTAGTCACGTACTGAGCAAAGGCCTGTATGTTGACAGAACAGTCCTCCATGGTGGCTGCAATTTTAAACACATCCCACTCTGTCCGGGCAAAACAGTCCTGCAGGATGTTCTCAATCAGTGTTTGACAGGTTTGGTGACAGGGTTTGATTGTTTCAGTCTCTGTCTGTAATCCGGGTACATAAACAGAGAAATGTGGTCTGACAGTCCGAAGTGGGGAAGCAGTGTAGCCTTGTATGTACCGCATATGATGCTGTAGACATGGTCCAAGGTGTTCTTGTCACGGGTGGGAATGTCCACGTGTTGGTGATATTTTGGAAGTACAGTTCGTAAGTTTAATGGGTTATCTCTAACGCGCTGATAATGTCATTGAGTTTGCCAAGCGCTACTGTGGAGTTAGCTTGCGGCGGGATGTAAACAATGGCCAAAAACACAGCTGAAAGCTCCCGCGGTAGATAGTAGGGGCGGCATTTCAGCATTAAAAACTCCACATCTGGCGAACAGTACTTGTGGACAGCCTGTACATCTCCACACCACGAGATGTTGATAAATGCTCACACACCTCCCCCGATAGCCTTACCGGAGGCTGCGGTCCGGTCACCACAGTGTATGGAGTGAGTTTGTAGCTGAACGGCGCATTCCAGGACTTTGAAAGTATATATAATGTATTCCTGGCATATATTAAAATGAACAGTGGCTGTCAAGTGCATTAGCTCCTTAGAGGTGGACCTGGTCCCTAGGTAGATATAAAGGACTACTTAAAAACTTACAAAATTACAGGTAATAATACACTAACTAAAACATACTCATGAAGTTCATAAATATACTACTGGAATATGTGCTCCATTACTGCTAATAGTTACACTCAGAATCCTACATAGTGGACCTTTAAGCAGTAGGCTATGTATAATATGCAAGTCAAATATATTGTCTAAAAAGGAACAAGAGATTTTTAATTATTAAGAATAATTCTCACAAATACTTATTGTACTACATTTGATTTTGATCTCCAAATTCAGACTTTTGCCTTGGTTATTTGATTCCATGCATTATTGTGGATAAAACTACTAACTACTAAATGTTAAAATGTTTAAAATAAATATATATAAGAAAAATACACATCAACTAGAATTTTACCGTAAAACCTGGAAATTGTTTGTGTTAGAGATTTTCTCTTCTAACAGATTGTGGTGCAGCGCTTGGCTGACCAGGTGCCCATGCTGATCCGATACTTCATGCTTAAGGAATCTGTTCAACTTCTGTGCAGTGAGATGCTGGGTTTAATGCATGGTGCCAGCGTGGCCGAAGCCTTGCGTGAAGAGTCAGATGTCAGCAGAAACCGTATTGACATGCAGAACCGCATGGACCGTCTTACCATTGCTCAAGAGAAACTAAGTAACTTTGTTTGAAGCCAGGGGGCCACTACATAGCAGAGTTTTACATCTTTTCTAGTTTAGTACCTGAATCAAGCTATAAGTTAATTATCTCTGTATGAATATTGCATGTAAGAAGATGGAAAATGCTAATCTCTGTAGGTTTGTGGCCCTTCACAACTGATACCCCTCATCTATACAAACAGATTTCATAGGTCACAGAACAGGCCTTCAGTCTTAAAGGACATATTAAAGCTCTGTAAATGTTTTTTTTTATTTATGCCATATTCTTTATTATTTAGATATATCAAGATGACTTGGTTTATTTTTATTTTAAAAAGTATCATTTTGCCTGATAAGTGGATATATATATGGGGATGTTTATCATTTACTTTAAAACAAACATATTTGTACTAATATAACATTTTATTTATTAAAAAAGCATTGCAACATCAAGATAAGTATCATGACTGTTCTGATAATTACTGAAAATAATTTGACAAAATAGTTGTTCCAAAATGTTTCCTGGCTTTTTCTTAACTTTAATGAAGGATTCATGTGCAATATATGACTAAGCTTAGAAGACCACTGCAAAAATGGCAATTTCGTGTCGGGGAAAAAAGAACTAGTGACTTGCTGTGTAGAAGGTGTGTAATTTTTTAATTATAACATAGAAAATCAAGTGATTTGAAATTAAGTGATGACTACAGTGTAAGCTGATGGGCCTCATTTAATTTAAATAACTTCAAATCAATACTGGCTGTATGTATATTTTATTATGGATGCATTATAGATGAATCATTTAAAAAAAATACTCTAATTATTCAAAATATACTGCATTGCAATTTAATAGTTTAAAATGTATCCAATCTTGGTTTTATCTTGTTCATTTCAAGCCCATTAGAATTATGTGCATGAGCATCAGACTTCAGTAAAATGTGTAAAACATGGTTGATAAATAATCCACAAGAAAATGTGGATTTTCAAGTGGATATGTTCACACTGGATGACCACCAGGATGTAGGCTTATCTTTGTCAAATTCAACAATCGAGAGCAGACTTCACCAGAGTAAATACAGGTTTATCCTAAGACATTGGTAGACACAATCACAACAGCTCAAACACAGAAAGAGCAGATGAGAGATTAAAAAAGATTACTACATCTTAAAAAATATCATAGTTTCCATACAATATGAGACAAAGATCAACTTGTAGCAGAATGATGGGAGGAGTATAGAGAAGAGAAGGAACTGCTCATGATCAAACGCGTACCACCCCATCTCATGGTGTGGCCATGTACAAATGCCAGTGGAACTGGTTCCCTTGTTTTATTGATGTGAGTGCTGACAAAAGCAGCAAGATTAATTCTGTATACAGCTGTTATCTGCTCAGATTCAGCTTCAAAACCCACTGGATGGTGCTTCACAGGGTATGTGAATTGTGAACTGTTTTGCAATGGCCAGGTCAATCCCCTGTCCTGAATCCAGTTTAGTTTGTATTGTACTTACTGAATGCAAAATGCCCCCCAAAAAAGCAGGAAATCAGCCACTGAAAGCAAATGATGTGCAACCAAGCTTTAAAAAAGATTTATTGATGTATGATGGTTTGTCCAATTTTAGTTTATTTAAAAAAAAAAAAAAAAAAAAGCTGGTGGGGTTGGCATAAAAAATTGCTTGAATTCCTCCAACTGCTTGATTTATAATCCAAAAATAATGACCAATGTTCAGATATTTGTGCACCTATCCCATAACACTTTATTCGCAGCACTATTCTGAAACTAGGCAGGGACTACTCATCGAAACAGCCTCAATTCTTTATGGCACTGATTCCACAAAATGTTGGAAACATCTTCTGGTCCATGTTTTGCATGATTGCACCACACAATTCCTGCTGCACTTTCATGCTTCAAACCTCCTGTTCTACTGGATTCAGAACCCACAACTGGCAAGGAACCTTAACTCAATGACTTATGATTCGTGTTTACAGTGCATTATCATGCAGGAAGTAGCCATTATAAGATGGGCAAATTGGACATGAAGGGATGCACATGTTCAGCAACAATTCTCAAATAGGCTGTAGCATTCAAAAGATTATGGATTGGTATTAACAGGCCTAAAGTATGATCTAATAAAGCATAGTATGGCCTTGTCTTTACGAGCCATCAATAGAAAACAGTGAAGAAAGGGGGGGAAAATACAACAGTCCTAAAGGTGGTATTGTGATAATTTTATTGGAACACAAAAAACACCATAGAAATTTAACGTTTGCCACCAACACGAGGAGCGCTTGCTTTCATGGGCTTAGCAATCTTCTGTTTGAGTGCAGCCTTGGCAGGGGCCTGTGAGACAAGAAACAAAACATGGCTTCCAGGTTAGTTACATCCTTCCCAAAAAAATAAACTAGAAAGCAAGTGCAAAAAGAAAGGAAATCTAAATTACAAAAGTATTACAATAATAATAATAATTAACCAGCTTCTACATATTTAAGGCTTGTAGGGCTATAAAGACACTGAGAACCCATTGCCAGAGGCGGGTACTAGGCGTAAACATAGCCCTTTGTTCTATGCCACCTTATGACACAGCAACGACACAGAGCCGTACTGCAACGCCTCAAGGGGCAATAAAAAAACAACAACCCGTACTTGCTATTATTTTAACAGCAAGCCATCTTTAACAAAGTGATACTCTTATGCTTGCATAAAACGGGCTACGGTTAAATTGATAAATGCAATATTGTGAATGCATAAAAATCACATGACCAATAATAAAAAAAGAATAAAAACTCAGTTAAGTTTCCATCCTACTTACTAATGAAACATAAAATACAAGTTTTCCCCTTACCTTGGTACTTTGGGTGGGCAATTTCTTGGTTGCCTGCTTTGCCTTCTTGGCTTCCTTGGCAGCCCTAAGGAATATAGTGAAAAGATTCATATAAACAGATAACTTCAAGACTGGTTTGTCAATGAAATCCACAGATCTAAAACAGTACTCAACTACTAACTACAACTAGGTAATTCCAGTTCCATGAAATTGTATCACTTCTGACATTATACAAGTACTTAATTAGCCAAAGCCAACGGTTTTCCCCCCACCCTACAGCAACGGTGTCTAACCTGAAATTTTCATGCCATATAGTCATGCTAAGATTTGAGGGTACGTCTCATTGTTTTTGGGAAAAATTTTTTTTAACAAAAGGCAGGTTATTTAATATATGGACTTTTTAATATACATAAAGTTTAATAGATTTTATTAGGAGGCAATGGTGATGTGCAGACAGTACAACATCTACATGGAATATGGCACTCTTCTATTAATATATACTAATCTAGTGCTTAAATATGCTTACTTTAAACATCAATAACAGTAGGGTAAAGGAACAAAATCACTGTGTAGAACAATGTGGCACTGACATTAAAGAGGCTGACTCGGCCTTCCCACAAGCCAATGTGTTTTTAATTTTCAATACATTGACCACTACCTGCCAGCTACCTACACTACCAGTCAAAAGTTTGGACACCCCTACTCTTTTTCATAGGTTTTTCTTAATTGTTTTTTGCTTTCTACATTGTAAAACATTACTGAATACATCAAAACTATGAAGCAACACGTATGGCATATACTGAATT
>JAQQZR010000010.1:9985631-10000912 GCA_030068235.1 Notoglanidium macrostoma
CAGTTACAAACAGGCTGATGAATATGGACTAGTTGAATGAGGACTTACTGTTGAGTCTCTAAAATAGTCATTGAATTTAGTGACTTTTGTAGGTAAAATTAGGTGTTTAACAACCTGTTAAAAATACACCAGAATGCAGGAAATGACATCTAATTCATTAAAAAATTAATGAATTAATAACACATTCGAAATGCTTCTGACACCCCTGGATTGCTGCATTGTGTGTTCTATTCAAATCAGCTCATGTCACTAGACTTCCTGTGCTGTTCCTTGTTTCTAGTCAATTCAATTAAATTCAGTTCTATTTGTATAGTGCTTTTAACAATGGACATTGTTACAAAGCAGCTTTACAGAAATATATAAATTTTAATCTAATGAATTTCTAAACATATCCCTAACGAGCAAGCCCGCGGCGACGGTGATGGTTGCAGTAGCAGTGTAGACAGGTGATGGACTCATGTAATTTGGGAGGAAGCCAGACAGTAGTTGAAGCCCTGGTGGTGCCATTTAATTATTTAAGGCTTGATCTACCATCAGTGTGGTAGATCAGTGATTAGCACTTGTGCCTCACAACAAGAAGGTTCTAGGCTCAAACCTTGCAGCTTTTCTGTGTGGAGTTTCTGCGTTCTCCCCTTGGCTGTGTGCTCTGGTTTTCTGATTAATGCAGCTTCCTAATTCAGATTAGGTCAACTGGCTATGAGTGTATTGGCTCCAGCTTCCCTGCAACCCTGATGGATAGGCGGTATAGATAATGGATGGATGCCATCATTAATAACCATCATTAATTGCTAAATTAATAACATTAATATGCTAAGAAATAAAACACTCTTCTGGCAGGCCTAATGAAAATGATGCTATTGAATAATGAATAATCAGTGTGGTAGATCCTGCTATTAATTACATCTTACCTTATAACACCAGTTTAGTATTTTTTTTCCCTTCTGCCCATAATCAGTTAAATATGGAGGATTCATAATGATGACCTTTTGTTGACCTTTTATGATCATCATTAGAGCAATTACTGCATCAAACAAATATTTCACATGGATATCTGCAGTGTGTGTATGTGATAGGAACACTCATAAAATATTTCAGCTAGGGTTCAAACCCCAATCCTACGTGCACCTCTGGGTGGGAGCGTTACAGGTCATGATTTTGCAATTTTTTTGATTGTACAGTTTTCTTTCCTTCTTCATTATCGACCGTGTTTTCAACAACCACTTTCTCCCATTGAACAGCTGTCTGTTGCTTGTAATCGGCTAGTTCGCATGATGAGTGTGTCGAAACTTACACAGCTGAGGGTTTTGAACCTCCCTAACAATAGCATTGGCTACATCGAGGGACTGAAAGACCTGGTGCATCTTGAGTGGCTAAACTTGGCAGGAAACAACATTAAGGTACAGATAGTAACAGCCATTTAAAGAGACGGCAGTCTGGTGTCTGTGTTTGGCCTCAGATCTGCAGGTTTCTGTATTCTTTCAGGTCTTAGAGCAGTTGAACAACTGTGTAGCGCTGCAACATCTGGATCTGTCGGACAACAACATTTCTCACACTGGTGATGTTTCAAAACTCTCTGCCTTAAAGGTGAGTGAATATTTACAGTATGGCTAAACAGTTCAACTGATGTCTCATTATGTAGCATTTATAAGTCAGTTTGTTTAGAGTGTTTCCTTTTCCTTAGACACTTCTTCTCCATGGCAACATTATCACAAGCCTGCGTTCGTCCCCCGCCCATTTCCCTCTGAACCTCACTGTTCTCTCATTGGCTGAAAATGAAATCCGGGACCTCAGTGAGGTAGTCATGAAGCTATCGAATGTTATTAAATCATGGATTGAATACACTTCTTTGTGTTACCCATGGATGCTTCGAAAATGTCTCCTTCAGGTGTCCTACTTAGCAACTCTCCACAACCTTGAGCAGCTGTCTATCATGAACAACCCCTGTGTGATGGCTACACCCTCACTGCCTGGGTGTGATTATCGGCCGTATGTCGTGAGCTGGTGCCTCGATCTGAAGGTGCTTGACGGATATGTGGTGTCACAAAAAGAAGGGTGAGTAACTTATTTAAACTGAAGACTGTTCATATCTGAAAATTTTGTGGCAGGGGATTTAAAGGCAAAATTCACCCTAAACAATTTGCATATCAGTCGTTGTAATCAGTACTTGATTTTCAAGAGTATCCAGTATTTATTAGCAAATGAAATTCTTAGCTTGAACCTCTTTCATTGGCATGTTGGTTTATTTTCACTTTAGTTAATGGTTTCCTTCATTTTTCACTGAAGGACGGTGTTGGAGAGCCTGCTCTTAGTGGTGCCAGCGTAATTTAGTCCTTGCTTCATTTCTACCTGAAGAAAGTGATGCAACAGATTCAAATCAAAAGAATGCTATTCGTATACCAATTTTAGAAATAGGTATTGTTGCAAAAGCAGCTTTTCAGAAATTCAGGTGTAAATCCCGAGCTCTAATTAGCAAGCAAGATAGTGACAAGGAAAAACTCCCTGAGATGGCATTAAAGAGGAACCAAGAGAGGAACCAGATTCTGTAGACAAGCCATCCTCTTGTAGGTGACACCAGATAGTGTGATCATAAATAATTACAGTGAACAGGTACAGAAGAGTAAATAGTACAGGGGGTCCTCGGGTTACGACACAGTACCCAAATTTTGGTGCAAGTCGAAACACACCCTAGCCTAAGTGGTATATGCGACTGTTTAGTAATCACAGTCAATTTCACAGGGACTGATCCCTTTACATGCTCTAGGATACGGTCTTTATCCTTGATAATTGTTGCTACAGTAGAGCGGCTAAGGCTCCCAACTCCAAGGACACCAACTCCCTCGCTCGTACACCGCGTTACACCGCGCAACCAAATTAGTTCGCCCACGTAGTCCGTAAGTACGACACTAACGACGTGAGCCGAAACACTCGCGTCTTAATTTTTAAAGGTTTTTATGGGAGTGAGCGTCGTAAACTCGAAACGTCGTATGTCGAGAGTGTCGTATCCCGAGGACCCCCTGTACTATGTCGAAAGGATGTTCAATACGAATATATTGTGAATATGTCCTGGGATGTCCAGCTGTCTCACTTCCTCATCTGTACACTCTGCTCAGGTACATGGGGTTCCAAAGCTTAGGCTTTCATGCCAATACCGCCATGAACGGCATCAAGCTTTTTTTCTAGTAGATTACTGACTGATCAGGCAAAGTTTCTGCTATAAGTCCGTGCAGCTGTGTCATATAACTGCATGGCTTTCTGGGACTTTTGCAGTCTCCTCTACTTGTATATTGGATTTATCACCATTAAGACATTGAACTTTTCTGGACAGTGATTACTAAGAAGAGAAGCTTTAACAGCGAAACCTGGCCGTTATCCTTTATGTGTGAGATTATTGAACATTTTTCATCTATTGAACATTATTGTAACTGCACTAGGAATGCCCCTTTGACATCACCAACCAACAAATCTACACCATAATCACTAAGCGCATGACCAATATTTCAGTATAAACTTCAGTTTCTGGATAGATTTTTCTTTATCTGCTTTATCTAAATATTCTTTTTAGTCCACGTGTATCATTACACCAGACTAAATTTTAAACCCTATACAGTTAGGGTTATGTTGTTGTAAACATTATGTTTAAGTGACTTCTTTGACTTATTTATAACTCCAGGCTTAAAGCAGAGTGGTTGTACAGCCAGGGCAAAGGCCGTACATTTCGCCCTGGACAACACCTACAGCTAGTCCAGTATCTGGCTTCCACATGCCCCTTGACTTCCTCGTCCTCACTGAAGTCGGCCGAGGATGCCAAATTGGAGAAGATCCTCAGCAAACAGAGGTACCAAATTAATTAGCGACAGATTTATTCCAACTTTAATTCACTCTATCCAAATTCCAGTGGGTCTGGAATATTACTATAATGATCTTCAGAAGCTTCTGATTGGCCAATTATTATAAGTAATAGTTAGAATAGTCATTGTGAGCACACCTGTGACTGTAAAAAGGCATACATTTAGAGACTGTTTATTTTTGTCCTTTATACCAAGGGAAAAACTCAACCAAGACCTAAGAAATAAAAACTATGGACCTCCACAATTCCGTTTCTTGCTTAGGAGAAATTTATAAACAATAGAATGTACCATGGATGTATATCCCAACACTGTATGCAAATATAAAAATCTTCAGACCACACAGTCACTGCTTCATTCAGGGTAAAGGCCCATATGAACTCCCGCAATTAACAAACTTTGGTCCAAAAGGTTCAATTGAACCCCAAGAAAACAACAAAGAAACTGGTGAAAGAATTCAAGGCACCAGGTACCAAAGTATGTACAACAGCCATTAAGAGAGACATACAGTATCTCGCCATGGCCTGAAAGTCTACGTGCATTCTAAGACCAGCATAAAACAAGCCAGACAGAAAGTCTGCAGGTGAACTGTGAAGCATGGAGACATCAGCATCATGTTGTAGGGATATTTTGTTGGTAAAGGGACTGGTTTGAAACAACACCTCAAGACTTTGGCCAGAAAACAAAAACTTGTCACAACGGCGTCTTCCAGCAAGACCGTGATCCTAAGCATACCTCCAAAGTTGTAACAGAGTGTACCAAAGTGAATGTGCCGGAGTGGCCATCACAAAGCCCTGACCGGAGTTCCATTGAAAAATTGTGAACTGAACTGAAAAGGTGTATCTGTGCAAGGAGAGCCAAAAACTTGACCAAGTTACACCAGTTCTGTCAGGAGGAATGGGCAAGAATGTGGGAAGCATTTGATTCAAGTTTAGCAATTAAAAGGCAATGCCACAAAATAGCAAACTGCATGTAAATTTTTGACTCACTGAAAATCTAATATAGTAAATAAAAACTGATGTAAGTCTTTTTCTTAGATATTATTTTGAAATAACCTCTTATGGAAATAAAGTAGATAGTTTTAAGTACATAATTGCAGCACAGGAAATGAACTTTATAGTAATATATTTGGTGGTATGAAAAATTTAGTTTTAATTTTTGGTCCAATAGTAATTTAATAATAAACAAAAAGCTTTAGCTGATTTGTTGTCTGTGATGACTTGCCGGTTTTCCTTTTTTTTTTTTTTTTTTTTATAATTTTTTTTTTTTTTAGCCACTTTGTAGTTTCTGATCATTCTCTTTCAGGTTTTTAATACTCTAACTTTAAAACAGTAGTCTTCCTCCCCCATGTGTTCATGCAGACAGCACCAGAAACAGCTGCTCCAGGAAGGTCAGTACGATTCCTCAAGTCCTCTACACCCGGCTCAGCTGGATATGGATCAGTACTGGACTGATCCAGCCCAAAAGGGAGTGGCCACGACTCAGGTTCTTAATGTAATCAGTCAGCAAGGTTGGTACACAGTCTCAGGTTTAATGCATACCAGAGGTGTTAAATATATAACTTCATGAGAAATGCATAGTTTGGTGTTTATTCTGTTCAACATACCATTATGATTCATGAAATGTCTCATAATTAACTATCAGGTGTGACGAAGGTATGTTTTAATGGGTTTGAATCTTTTGACTGCGTAGCATATGAGTGATTACCATAGACAGTCATGTTATTTCTCTGCAGTGAGGAAAAAGCAGGGCAAGTGCGTTTACTCAAAACTCATAGTCATGAATTCACAGAATTCTACTAATAAACATCTAAAATACGCTGTAAGACAATAAATATAAAAAATGTATATAAAAAAAAAAGCCAATGTCTGCAGAAGTATGATCATCATGCACTTGCACCAATGCGACTAGGCTCTGTCACACGCTCTCAAAAAATGGTATGTGACCATTGTAGTTGCAGTCTTGAGCCATGAAAAGCCTTTACAGTTACAGTTGCTTTATAATTATGTACAGTAATCTGCCAAATTGGTGCTCACGGCTTCCTTGACTAGCCCAGTTAAGTACTATGGAAAAGGAGGTGCATGGGAAATAACTGTAAGACTGTTTCACTTACATCTGTCCTCTACATTCTTTCTTTCTTTCTTTCTGTTACATTGCTGATTATGACAGAAACTTCTGAACCAGTTGTCCAGATGAATACATGGATGGCCAATACATCCTCATCATACATCCTAAGTCCTGTTCACACCCATTCTCGTGGTGAGGACAGTCTGGTTCTGGAAGACATGCAGACAGACGAGGAGAAGCTCCACGGCAGCCTGCTCTCCTCAAAGTCCGCCTTCCTACCTGTGAGCTCCGCCGTGCGCTCACCGTCGCCCCCTGACAGTGAAGATGAAGAGCTTGACGAGTCTGACTCACTGGCTCCTCCAAAGCCTGCCCGATCTCATCCTCAGAAGGTGGAGACCGCAACAAGCTTTCATATTCCTCTTAATCAAAGTCACTTGCAGACAAATGTTGGAGACCACACAGCGGAGGAAGGAGAGAACTTGCAGACTGAGAGATTGGTTCATTTGCCAGTCAACAAGGCTGCAAATGCCCCGGATGCAGGTACTGAGCTGAGAAGACCAAGTGCTATGGTGGCAGAGTGCCATCCAGATGAAGCAGCTGTGAAGATTCAGGCCTGGTGGAGGGGATACTGGACTCGACAGCAGCACCCACAGGCCAAAGAAGTGCGCTGTGAGATTCGCCTACGCCGACTACAGGATCACATTGTCTATCTTACAGCTGAGCTAGAGAGGTAGAAAGCTGCAATCATTTCTAGATTTAATTTTGTTTATACCACAACTCTGTTGAATTCTTGAATATGGTTGATCAGAAGCAGCTCTGATAGTGGACCTGACTGCTCTCTGGTTTATAATAATGCTCTTGGTGTAATACACTATAATAAAAAGCCTTCTCACTTGACATCAGTGCCCCACCTCACTAATGCTGTTGTGACTGAATGGGCACAAATTCCCACAGCAATGTTCCAAAATGTTTTGGTAAGCCAGCAGATGATATTGGTTTGGAATGGGCACATTGGGTGTGATGGTCAGTTGTCCACATACGTTTGGCGAGTTAATGTATATTTTGGTTTACATAGCAAGTACTTGTGCGTATGGAAGACCCTTCGCATAAACAAATTTTGTGGGGCGATTGTTTTATGAGGAGATTTATTTTATTTGGAATCTTTTCAAGGAGTCTCCAGGGTTAGTGCTTTGTCACCTTCGCAGGTAAACCTGTAACTGTAGGTTTTCCAACACTGGAGAGTCTTCCATTTTTCTGTAACATGACAAACTACTTTTTATTTTAAAATTTCAATAGAGATGGAACGTGTAATACAAATGTGCGTTATAGGAATAAAAGAGGATTTCTTTGGGAATTGCTTTTATGGGGAAAATAATAGACAGTAACTCTGCTTCATGCTGCACCCCTTTGTGATTCTTTTTCTATAAGAGTTCCGCGTCATGTTTTACTCCTTGCACGTTAAACACGTAGTTAAAAAAATGTGTTTTGCATTTCTGTACATTTCTCTTTTAACTGTAGGGTCCAGAAGCAGCAGCAGGAGGAGAAGTTGCAGAGGATGATCCAGGAAGAAGCTGTGAAGTTCCTCTGGAAGCAGGTTAGCTATAACCTCTGCTTGTGAAAGTGATGCACACAATGAAACGTCCCAGTGCGCTTATAGCAAGTATAGGCACTCTTGGAATGCTGCTGGTTCAGTAAATTTAGTAGAACAGAACTGTGTATAAATGGGCAAATGCACTACATGGCCAAACGTTTGTAGACACCTGACCATGACACCATTATGTTGTCCTTCCCGGAATTGTTGCCACATCCACCAGCCACTCTCTAAAATCTAGTGGAAAGCCTTCTCAGAAGAATGGAGGTTATGATAACAGCGAATGGGGACTAAATCTGGAACGGGATGTTCAACAACACATATGAGTGTTATGGTCAGATGTACACAAACTTTTGTCCATATAGTGTATTTTTTTTGCTACATTTATGTATTTGCTACATCAATGAAAAAAGTTCCCAAAGAAGCCACAGCTGAAGAGTGTTGCATCTTGCCGAACAATACACAGATTTCACTGTCACGTTTCAACTGGAATTATTGTCTTCAGGATAAGGGAAATCACCTAAAAGAGCTCTATAGGATCCCCAGGTCTGGTTTTGAAAGCCACCACCTTTAGACAGTTACATAAAAATATTTTCAGCTGATTGAAATGATGAGGCGTTCTCTTGATTGTTGACTTATTCATTTCTGTTCCAAGAAATTAAATCTGTTTGAGGTAAGACTTTCAAGGCTGTGCGGTTTGTTTAGGACTGCCACTGCCACTCTTTTCTCTAATAAACAAGTGTGTATATAGACACATGCAAATAGCATAACAGCTTTAAAACAATAATGCAAAAAGTTACATCCATCGTCCATGGTTTGTTTATGGAAATGACCAATTCTGCACGGTTCCCAAAGAAGCCACAATTGAAAAGAGTGTTGCATCTTGCTATACAGCACACAGACTGACTGATGGGCCGTAATAAGTGCAGTAACGGTTTCAATGTAATAAACTATTGCTAGAATTGGAATGTTATGTAATGAATACAGACAGAGGAGTGATGCACACAGTTAAATGTCCCAGTGCTGTTATACTAAATATCAGCACTCTTGGACTGCCGCTTGTTAAGTCAAATTAGTGGATCAGGAATACCTGTCGTATAATCAAAAATAATTGATTTATGATTCACTTCAGCCGTTCTTTCAGATCATGTCTGTTTATTACACCCCTAATGATTTCCCAATTTGAATACTGAAAAAGCCATTCTTGCGTTCTTTCGTATCTTCATTGTCTCTTATCAACAGGAATTATTGTCCTCATGATGAGGGAAATAAAAACACAAATAATATTTCCTTCTCTCCTCATTATAGCTTCAGGCCATGATGGAGTGGCAGTGTTCAGTGAAGGAGCAGCTCAGCTGTTTATCCCCGTTGCAGAGCATTGCTGCTGGTCCCATTCCTGCTAGCCATAAAATCACATCTCCCCCTATGCAAAGTGAGGTCTCAATCCCCGAATCAGGTTTTCACTCTCCTGGTGAACAGCAGGGGGCGCTGGAGGACAGCATGAGCAGCGCAGCTACAGGTGGCTCCTTTGAAACAGTGCGGACTTTGCAACCTACAAGTTCACCTGGAGCAGGAGCAGATGGGGACAGTCAGGATGGCAGCCTGCTGGAGCAGTACCTCTCCTCTGTGCAGCGCCAGGAAGAGGAGGAGGAAGACGGAGAAGGCTGTACTTCACTGTTCTCTCCACTTCAAGGTTCAGAGGATGAAAGACAAGAGAACACTCTGTTGAAGGCTGAATTGTGAAAAAGGAGCAGTCGTTTTTGTCACCATAAAAAGGCCTATTACCTTTTTATTTATTATTGGCATTCATGAGGAGGTGCTAAGTATTGTGTTCTGGCTCTACCTCTGGATCCATGTTCAGAAAGGATCTGAGGATACCAGCAGTTACACTGAGAGAAAATAAGTCACGATACACTTTTTTAAAGTATCAGGACTTTTACACTGACTGAGACCAGTGTTACTCGGTAACACATTAGATTTTGATTTGGGTATTAAAATGTATTTTTGTACATAATATTGAACTTTCTCTCCTTTTCTGTGTTAAATCGTTTATTTTTGTAGAGGTTAAATAAAAATCAGTGAAAGAATAGGTTTATGTAAGTTTTTTTAATGCACCATGACTGTGTGGCTGACACTTAGCAAAGACATACTGTCTTGAAAATGTCTTTGAAGTATTTTATAATGATCCTATTGCTATATCATCCATGTAAACCGACAATAAAGGATCCGATTTACTCACTTGTATCGTGGGCTAACTAAGAACAGGCCCTAGCTAATTTCCCCTAATTTAAGTGACCTTTAAAGCAGTGGTTTTCATGTACAGCCCTGGGGATAGCCTGCTTGAACACTGCTAAATCAGTGTGTTCAAACCAGAGAAATCACCTAAATGAGCGCTATAGGATCCCTGGGTCTGGTTTTGAAAACCACCACCTTTAGACAATTACATTAAAATATTTTCTGCTGACTGACATTAAGAGGCGTTCTCTTGATTGTTGACACCAAGAAATTAAGTCTGTTTGATGCAAGTAAAGTTTTTAAGGTTGTGTGGTTTGTTTAGGACTGCCACTTAGTGCGTGCATTATTACTCTCTTTTCTCTAATAACCAAGTGCGTGCATACAGTATATACACATGCAAATAGCATAACAGCTTCAAAACAATCATTCAATAAGCTGTCAGACGTCCATGGTTTGTTTATGGAAATGACAATTTTCCACTTGTTTGTCCTCCACAGAACTGCTACTTGTTATCCTACTTGTTACAAGCCTAACATTGACATTATTCAGCATGTTTGCAGACTGAACACACCGGCAGTTGAAATGCTTTTACTGTAAATATTTGTTTGTGTTTAATTAGGTTTACTACAGTTTATCATCTATCAGTTATGTGCAGTTGCATGCTACTTGAAATCAGTTTCTCTTGATTTTATACTATTTATTTTTCTAACTGTGTTTTATGAATGCACTTTTGAGAATAAAATATGTAGAAATGTCTTAAACTTTTTTCTTTTTTTTTTTTGCTGTGTGGTGTATATAGGTTGAGAGCACAGAGAAGAATAGCTAGTCTTGAAATCCTAAAATATACAGCAATAATTCTGTCACATTGTACATGCATAGTGGAACAGCTTATCCAGAATGCATTATACCGTTTGTAAGTTAGAGTTAGTAGAATGCCATTTTTAACTACTAGTAACTACCATTTTTAATTACTAGTAATTTACAACCGAATTCCTGAAAAGTTGGGACATTCTTTGAAGTTGAATAAAACGAAAACCAAATCGCATGAGCCAATATTTTATTCATTACAGAATATAGATAACATAACAAATGTTAAAAATGGGAAATTGTTCACCTTTATCCACTAAATGAGCTCATTTCAAATTTGATGCCTGCTACAGGTCTCAAAAAAGTTGGCACAGGCCAACAAGTGCCTGAAAAAGCAAGAAAGTTGAAAAAGGTTCAGCTGGGAGAACATCTAGCATCTAATGAAGTTAAATGATATCAGGTGTGTAACATGATTAGCTATAAAAGGGATGTCTTAGAGAGGCAGAGTCTCTCAGAAGTAAAGATGGGCAGAGGCTCTACAATCTCTCTCCAATCTCCAATGGTCCTCAATGTCAAATTGCAAAGTCTTTGCAAATCTCATCATTTACAGTGGAGAACATCATCAAAAGATTCAGAGAAACTGGAGATATCTCTGTGCGTAAGGGACAAGGCTGAAGACCTTTATTGGATGCCCATGGTCTTTGGGCCCTCAGATGACACTGCATCACTCATCAGCATGATTGTGTCATTGACATTACTAAATGGGCGCAGAAATACTTCCAGAAACCTCTGTCGGTAAACACAATCCGCTGTGCCATCTGCAGATGCCAACTAAAACTCTATCAGGCCAAAATGAAGCCATATTTGAACATGGTCCAGAAGCGCCGTTGTGTCCTGTGGACCAAGACTCATTTGAAATGGACTATTTCAAAGTGGGAAAGTATTCTATGGTCAGACGAATCCAAATTTGACATTCTTGTTGGTAATCACGGAAGCCATGTCCTCCGGGCTAAAGAGGAGGGAGACCTTCCAGTGTGTTCTGAGCGTTCAGTTCAGAAGCCAGCATCTCTGATGGTATGGGGTGCATAAGTGCATAAGGAACTATGAATGCTGGAAGGTATATAAAGGTTTTAGAGCAACATATGCTCCCCTCCAGATGACGTCTATTTCAGGGAAGGCCTTGTGTATTTCAGCAGGACAATGCAAAACCACTTACTGCAGCCATTACAACAGCATCGCTTCGTCGGAGAAGAGTCCGGGTGCTGAATTGGCCTTCCTGCAGTCCAGATCTTTCACCTACAGAGAACATTTGGCGCATCCATTAAAACGACAAATACGTCCAAGACGACCACGAACTCTTCAGCAACTGGAAACCTATATCAGGCAAGAATGGGCCCAAATTCCAACACCAAAACTCCAGAAACTCATAACCCCGATGCCCAGACGTCTTCAAACTGTTTTGAAAGGAAGAGGAGATGCTACACCATGGTAAACATGCCCCTGTCCCAACTATTTTGAGACCTGTAGAAAGCATCAAATTTGAAATGAGCTCATTTTGTGCATAAAATTTCACATTTTAAACACTTATGTTATCTATGTTCTGTTGTGAGTAAAATCTTGGCTCATGTGATTTGACAGTCTTTTAGTTCGTTTTATTCAAATTTAAAGAACATCCCAACTTTTCTGGAATTCAGGTTTTAAATTAAATAGTGTTCCTGCTCAGATTTGCAACGTTACAAATCTTTGAAGTCAATTGCTTTTGTTAACCTGCAAAAATGCATTTCTCAGGGCTGAACAGGTAATTTACAGAAGTAAGATAAGGTTTTCCTGCTGAGTGCTACAAAAAAAATCCTACGATTCGATGATGAACTGTAGTACTCTTTTTCTGTTTACACTTCCTGCTCTATAAATAATTAAGGGCTTTTACCTTCCTAAAGAAATTTGGAACCTTCTCTGATAAACACATAACTGAGTCATTACAAATTCCCCTAGAGGAACAAGATCTCAACTACCTATTTTTGATTGAATTGAATTGTAATTCTATAGTGCTTTTAACAATAAACGTTGCCACAAAGCAGCTTTATTGAAATCTGAGGTGACCATAGTAAACCCCACCCTTTTCTGTGTGACCCTGAATAGAGGGCTTATAAAATCCTTCTAGTATACAGGTGTGATGGAGTAAAGGCAAACAGTAGTATGTGTTTTGAAAGGTTGCAGGACTATCAGGACAATCTTTATGATTACAGCAGCAGCTCTTAGGTACAGCTCTACAGTATCCAAATGAGATTACTGAAAGTATAAACAAAATATTTCGGCTAAATAGTTTGCCCCTGCCTCCTTCCTCATACAGTACTAGCCGTATTTTGCAAATCATTTTCACAACAGTGGGCAGTCATAGATAAAACATCTTTGGGTACAACAATTAATTAAAAAATATCTAGATATTGTCATCACGTTCATAAAACAAATGTTTGGCAAATGGAATTCATAGGTAATCACATTAAAAATGGCAGCATGTACATTTTGTTTGTGTGAAATGTATGATTATTGTTGAAAGTCCTTAATATAGATATGATATTATAGATTTATTTATTAATATAGATATAAACACTTAATCTTGTTGACAATTTTTCCCACATTAAGGTATCCTGTTTTACCAGAACCTAGGGAATCCCCTTGCTGAAAAGGAAATGTGCTTCAGGGTACGTATAATGAAGTCATTTCTGCTCAGTTCTGTTAAATATGTTTCAGTCACGATAGAGATCCTTATACAGAGATGAAACCGGGACATATTCAGGTAGGCCTACATTTTTCTTTCTCATTTTCACTTGTTTCTTATGTCATGGTTTAGTGAGAAACCAAACCGTAAACAAAAAATGCAAGTGATCAATGGTGTTAGTTCCTAAATGATTCAGCAGCCTATAGAATACAATAATAACACAGTCTTCTAATTAAATATTATATTTTTAACATTTTTTAAGTGGTCTAGATATAAACTAAGTGAAAGTACTTAATTGTAGATTGGCAATGGATTATTAGCCTATTTGGCGCATAAAGTAGCTAATAACTTTCCAGCAGAATAATCCAGTTTGAAGAATTGCTCTTAGTATGAATAACAGATTCAATAATATTATTTCGCAAATTGTATGAAACACTTAAATTCCATCCATAATCTTAACCACTTAACCGGTAAGGATCTCAGGGAAGCTGGAGCCGATCCCAGCTGAATTCGGGTGAGAGGCAAGGTACCAATCAATCACAGGGCTAACATAGAGGCGAACAACCATTCACACTCACATTCACACATATTTGCATTTTAGAGTAGCAAGTTGGCCTAATCTGCACATCTTTGGGAGGAAACCGGAGCCCCCAGAGGAAACCCACACAGGCAAAGGGAGAACATACAAACTCCACACAGAAAGACCAGGTTCGAACCTAGTATCTTCTTGCTGTGAGGTGACAATGGTAGCCACCGCAACACCATGCTGCCTGTCAGTTTTAATTACAATTGTAATTATGATTCAGGCTATAGAAGAATAATCCAAAGAGAATACACCAGAGATGATTTGGGAAGATCAGTCACAAAGGGTGTGTTTGTTCAGAGCAAGGCAAGACGATTGAACAGAGGGATATAAAAATCTAAAATGATTTTGTAATTTAAAATGTATTAATTGAATTGAATTCATTGCTCATTTAAGCGTGTGTTTAGTTTTATGTGAAGTTACTGTGTCTCGCTTCAGCTACCCCTGACCTTTATAGAGTTGCTATTTTGGTGGGAATAACAGAATGATTATGAACTTTTGTATTGCTCGTAATCATCATCCCAGCACAAGAGAAGCAGAGTGAGTAATGACTAAGCAGAGAGCCAGCATGAAACCACCGAGTTTAACTGGGACTGTCCCAAATGCTCGCTTTTACACTTGAGCTCTCGATCACTCGCACCCCGTAGTGCGGATTTGGAGGAGGACCAGAAGTTAATTTGGGACAGAGCCTTGAGTCTGAGTACAGCCCTTTCTGTTTCGCCATTGGCTCTCAGCTCTGGGGGGGCGGGGCTTGGCTACCTAGTCACTTCGACAAAAACACTGCGGTCCAGAAATCTCACTAGTTCTCTATCAGGGTTGCCATTGAAGTTACTGCAAAAGAGAGAAAACGGCAAAGCCATGATTATTGACCGAGTTTGCGAGGACTATCCGGGGCTTTTGGATACCGACACGGATTTCATGACGAGTCCGGTGAACCTGTGGTCGTTTTACGGATGCTCTTCTCCGGGAACGGAACCGGGACACACGTCTCCGTGGAAACCGAGCGGAGAGTGTGAGGAAAGCGGAAGTACCGCGGGGAGTCCTGAGCGCCCTGACAGCAGCTTCACCACCGGCGTCTACGGTACTGCTGAGAGGGAGCGTGGCTCAGTCCCAAACGGGGCTCGCTTCTATATATAGATCCACTTCTAATGAACTGCGTATTAAATAATGGCATTGACACCCTGTGTAGAACACTATATGACCAGTAGTGAGTCATTTATAAATGATTTTAGTTGTACTAATTATGTGTAGGACTAAATAAGGACACACACACACACACACACACACACACAAAAATTGATTAATTGTTAATTGTTGTTGTTGTTGTTGTTTTGTAGTAGTTGTAGTAGTAATAATAATAATAATAATAATAATAATAATAAATTACACCACCACTGATATTAATATTCAAAATAATTTTATTTCTGCATAATT
>JAQQZR010000010.1:10034873-10052846 GCA_030068235.1 Notoglanidium macrostoma
GTGTGTGTGTGTGTGTGTGTGTGTGTGTGTGTGTGTGTGTGTGTGTGTGTGTGTGTGTGTGTGTGTGTGGTGTGTGTGTTACAGAGCCCAGGCGTCCAGCGCAGCCTGAATTCAGGCCATCAATAACCAAAGCAAATGGAAGCAGCTCAAGTGATAACAAAGATACTGAGATTCCATTAGAAAGGATGGAAAGGTATGTCAGACTGAATATGTTCATTTTAGAGTCACTGTAAAGCATATCATTTAAAGCATATCATCATATAATCATTTACCTTTATTCTAAGACCCCAAAATAGACATAACAGTCATCTTAACTCTGTGCGTGAGCCTGGTGTTCACCTGTCATCAAATCCACCTCATAAGCTAGCCCTTATCTTCTACTCAGGTCAGAATGATCGAGTACTAAAAATTAAATTGTCTCTGCTTAATTCAGTTTTTCACTTAGGTAGGTTTATTTTCCAGTATTGTTGAGCTTAGAGTGAAGTAAAAGTGCTAAATATGATAGATCCATGTGCTCCTGTGTCCTGAGTTTCTCATATACACTCCCACTTGCGCACACACAACTGCTACCAGGATGCGCTCCAAGCACTGTTGTGTCCATTCCTCTAAATATTGTTTATATTACAATAAGATACATTATATGGCCAAAGGTGCATGGACACCTGGCCAAACTGTTGCCAAGCACACAACTGTATAGGATGTCTTTGTATGCCATAGCATAACAGTCTATCTTCACTGGAGCCAAGGGGCCCAAACATGCATATTTCCAGCATGAAGACATGGTTTTCCAAGGTTGGAGTGGAAGAAATCAAGTGGCCTGAACAGAGCTCTGACCTCAACTATGCTACACATCTTTGGGATGAATTGGAATGCTGACTATATGCTAGGCCCCCGTGCCTGCCCTCACTAATGCTTTTTTGGCTGAATGGCCATAAATCCCTACAACCCCAGTGAACACCTTCAGAACAAATTAGAGCACCAACTGCACACCAGATCCTGTAGCCAGTCATCAGGTCTCCAGGTCTCCTTTCAGGTCAACCTCACTAATGCTGTTGTAGCTCAATGGCCAAATCTCCATAGCCACACTCCAAAATCTAGCGGACAGCCTTCCCAAAAATGTGGAGGTTATCATAACAGCAAAGGAGGACTAAATCTGGAATGGGATGTTCAAAAAGCACAAACTGGGTACTGGGTATGGTAGTCTAGTGGCCACAAACATTAATGTATATAAATGTGCCATATAATGTATAAATATGTGCAACAGGCTAAAGAAAAAAACAACCAAAAGTGTCTTTGGAAGTTGTTGGACCAAGTGAGCCATGAGAACAGCTTTATGGAGCCTTGGCATAGATTCTACACATCTCTGGAACTGTACTATACACTAATTTTCCAAGCAATATTGGTGTTTTGATCATTGTGGATATTGGTACAAATTCTTCCATAGGTGTTCTGTTTGAGCTCCAGCGACTGAAGGGCCAAAACATATGATTTATATCATTTTCATACTCATTAAACCATCCAGTGCACCATCATGCCATGGATGCAGGCAGAGTTACCCTGAAAGAGACCACTCCCAGGATAGAAACATTTCATCATAGTAAAAATGTGATAAGTCAGGATTTTTATTTAATTTAATCTATTGTTCATCTATTGAGATGTCCTAGGTCAATTGCTAAGTACTGAATAGATCATGATGGCTTGACTCATGAGTAATTGAAGCCCTCTGCTAAGCCGCTCTTGTTCTGACCCAGAACCAGCTCACCTACTGCCAGATTCTAATAGAAAGCATTATAGGAGAAACTGCATCTCTGACCCAAGAGCAGTATCAAAAGCGCAACCTCTACCAGCCCTGAAACGCAAAACCATGCAGAGGACGCTTCCATCCGTCAGCACTGTTCCATATCACAGTAGGAAGCAGACAGACTACATGCTGGCCTTTAGCGGCCTGTTCTCTCAGAGTGTGCTGATTGAATGGATTTAGATTACCACTCAGTGGGGGGCGTGCTGACAGACCAATTTTTAATTCACTGCTTCATGGAACTCATGGAATATTCATATGCTTTCTATGAGTTTCAATACCTGTTTGTACTAAAGGTCCACCATTAAGAGCTGGTTTTTATTTGTCATTATGATGACAAATGTTTTTATACAGGGTTTATTTCAGGGTTTATTTTGCAGTATTGTCAGAGTTTATTTATCCTGCTTATTACATAACTTACTAAAGAATTTTTTAGCGGAAGCAATAAAATCATTTTAAAAGTCAATATTTTGTGTCAGATAACTGATATTGATATTGATACTCAATATTTTGGGTCATTTGACACAAAAAATTGACTTTAAAATGGTTTTATTGATTTAAAAATGATTTTCGCTAAAAAAAAGTCTGATAAATTCTATGATCCATAGTAGGAACTGTATCCATAGCAACGTACATTGACGTGTATGTTAATGTTCGTTAACAAAATCTGCCATGTTGTTTTTTGAGGGACTTTTTTTGCCACAGGGTGTTGCGAATGAGCTGACGTCATTAATTTGATTACTGAAGCAACAGACTTCTTTCTGTAAATTAATATATTTGGACGTGGTCCTCCAAAGTCTATGATCAGAACTGTGTCTATAGTAATTGTCTGTTCATAGCAGTGGTCTGATATTTAGAAATAACATGCCATAGAATCATACTCAATAAGAATTGAGTATTCAGCAAAGGCATGTAATAGTATGCTGTTGTAACAATAGCTGATTCACAGGCTTGTATGGTGACATGATAATCTATGGTTAATAATAAACAAAGAATCATTAAACAAAGAAAAATACTGATATGTTTAATTGTTGAAATGTTTTCTGGAGACATTTGTTTAACATTTATTGAAGGATATTGAAGTTTGAGCATTTTATAGCAGTCTTTAAATGTTCCACAGTGGAACATGGGACTTCAATACAGAGCACTTTGCACTTTCTGGCTTCTTGGAAAAGTATATATTTTAGCTTCTATCTTTTTGACGCATACAATAAACTGATGGTCCTTTATTGGTGAAAAAAACTGAAAAATGTACATAGAAAACTTTGGCTATTTTCGCTGCACCTACATTACACTATTTTTCTTGCTCAAATCATAGCACTTGAATGTTCAGTTATAAATTTAGTTATCAAATTATGCAGACTGTCATGAAGTTACACAACCTGACAAAAATCCTGTTCAATTTTAGACATGCTAAAGCCCCACAGCCACCAGATGGCGCTGCTGAAAAAGTAGAAATGAAGCAAGACGCTGCCTCCCCGAGTCTGACGTGCCTCAACCACACCAGAGCTGGACAGGTATTTCTTTACTTGAGCTATACAACTCTTCAAACTGTCCCCATGCAAGGGACCTTAAATGGTCAGAATATTGTTTAGAGTAGAGATTCTCATACTTTTTGCACCCAGGGACCCGAAAATTAAATAAAAAACATGTGTGGCTCCCCTCCGATTTATTACGGTAATATAATACATCTATTCTAATATTAAATACCACACTAAATTATTTAAAATTATTAAATTAATATTAAATACCACACTTTGACAAACATGGATTTATAGCACACAAATCCATCTAGAGCAGCCTGTCATGTACTGATTATCTGAGCTGATAATTGTTCTTGTGAGATTCATATTCTACTGCAGTCATTACATGTGGTCACATACGTGTGTGTGTGTGTGTGTGTGTGTGTGTGTGTAGGAGCTATGCTACCTGTGTATGCAGCGAGCCCAGCGTAATGTGCCACTCTATCTGGCAGAGGAAAGACACAGAGAGGAGAAGGAAGAGGAAAAACTGCTGTTACTCGCTGAGAAACACAGAGATGAGCAGCTCTTACAGAAAGAACACGTGAGGATTAATCATATAGAGTCCCCTAATCTTCCCCTGGCACACACACACACACACACACACACATGCTGTTCTTAATGTCCTTATTTCACTGTAAATATTTTTGATATTATATAATTAGAGGATCATGATAAACCATACAGCTAAATCCACACAAAAAAGAAGCCACACAACACAAATTCCAGTCATGTGATGCTTTAAGGCCAAGCAGGAGAAGAAACAGCAGGACAATAAGAAGATGGCGGCATTTAATCTCGGGGTCGCTGAAACACTGAGAGCAAAAAAGTCAGCAAAGTCATCCCAGTTTGAGGTGTGTCTTAGCATCATAAACACACACACACACAATTAGACTGCTATCGTTATGGGGCTTTCTCATTGCTCTAAGCATTAATGTAACTAAACGTGATACATGTAAGACAGGGGTGTCCAAACTTTTTTTCAAAGGAGGCCAAATACAAAAAAACCCGAGGGGCTGGGACTCACACACACAAATAAAATAAAAAATGCATAAAATCATGCAGATTTTAGTTTGAATATTTCAGAAACCGCTGATTTCCTGGAATTTTCATGCACAGCAGTCTCTGGAGTTTATATAGAAAGTTTCAAAAAGAAAAAATAATATTGAGTGAGCGGCAGTTCTGTGGGTGGAAAAGCCTTGTTGTTAAGATCAGCAGTTTCTGACATGCTCAAACCAGCCCAGTTGGTACCAACAACCATGCCATGATTAAAGTCAAAAACCACACATTTGGCATTGGGACCTGACTATGGACACCCCAGATCTAAACCTAACTCTATGCTCTACTTCAGTAACTTCATTCATTAATATAAAGAAGGTTTGCTCTTTGTAGCACTCTATACTATTTAAATACTGTGTGACCAGTTTCTGTGTCAATTTGGTGATAACACATTCAGTACTTCTTATTATGCTAATACAACACTCTGTCCCAGGCCTCGTACATCTTTGGTAGGCGGCCTGTCACTCCTCCAAAGCTTCTGAAGCAGAGGTGCTACATGCAGGACTTGACAGAGCAGCTGAGTAAGAGGAAGCTGAACCGCACACAGAGATGCCAGGACCAGGAGCTCAATGAGCGGCTACGCCAAATCCAGCTAGCTGATGAGTAAGACTGTGAATGTGTGTTGCTATGTCTGAGATTACGCCCTCTCTCGCTCATTCACTGTTTATTGTATAGACTGTTCTTAATAGAGCAGCAATAACAGTCACACCAGACCAATTCTGAACAATCTGCACATTCCAGCAACACGTCGTCATAACCTGCCACCGAATAGCGCACTGGCAAGTCAGTTTTATGTGAACTAGCGGTACTGACACTGGATACTATGTAGATACACTAGATACAAATGCCTTTATTTATGTAAGAAATATGTTTACATTATTTTTTAGTCATATTTAATATTGTGGAATGTCCAGGTAACAATTTACAGTTGTGGTCAGAAGTTTACATTCACTTATCATGGACATTATTGTGTAATGTATTCAGTATTGGGCTTTCAATGATTTCTTTGAACTGTTCTTTTTCTGTGGCAGAATGATTGTGAACATACATCTTTAATAGAAAAAAACAAGAACTTGGTGTACACGTTTTGATTTATTTTGGGTTTTTGAAATTATCACAGGGTAAAATTATAAATACATCATCAAAGATATATATACAGCACACCTAATGTTTGGTTAAATGCCCCTTAGTAAGTTTCACCTTGGCTAGACACTTTTGGTAGGCATCAACAAGCTGTTGTCAGAATTCTGGTTGATATTTGACCATTCTTCTTGGCAGAATTGGTAAAGATCAGTTAAATTTGTGAGTCTCCTAGCACAGACCAAGCTTTTAAGCACAGTCCACATCTTTTCAGTAGGGCTGAGGTCAGGACTTATTTTAAGTTTAATGTTGGCCTGCTTTACCCATTCCTCAGCCAGATTTACTGTGTTTGGGGGCATTGTCCTGTCGGTATACCCAGTTGTCTCCAAGTTTCAGTTGTCTGATGGTCTGAGGTTGTGCTGAAGAATTTTGAGGTTCTTTATTATTCCATCCACTTTGTGCAACGCAGCAGGTCGACTGGCAGCAAAACAGCCCCAGAACATGATGCTGCCACCACCATGCTTAACAGTTAGTACAATGTTCCTCTGTAGCTCTGGTCACTGTGACTGAACAACTCAGTCTTTGTCTCATCTGACCATAAAACTTTCCTCCAGAAGGCTTTTTCTTTGTCCATGTGGCCAGGTGTAAACTTTAGTCAAGCTTGAAGGCGTCGATTTTGGAGCAGGGGTTTCTTGGACAGCAGCCTCTCAGTCCATGGTGATTTAAAACTCGTTTGACTGTAGGGTGACAGTTTGGGTCTTCTTCCAGACCTTCCCAATGTTGCTACACCACCCAATAACATGTACTTGTACAGTATGTAAAGTTGTTTGAACTGATGATCTTGGAATCTTTTGATGTTTGTAAATGGCTCCAATGGACTTCCCCATTGAATTGTGTGTTGGTCAGTCCAATGAGTAATGTCAAACAAACCCTTTTTTTGTGCACAGAGAAGCTACCAGCTGTAGTCAATCATGATCACTAACAGGAAGTAATAAGACCTTGACCTTGGCAAATTAAAAGACATTTTTTGACTTTTAGCACCACTGAATTAATTACTGGGTTGATGTATAATTTTGACCCTGTGTTGATTAAAAAAAGACCAAAATAAAGTAAAACCTGTGCAGCTTATTCCTGGTTTTTTTTTCTATGAAGGATATATGTTGTACAATCATTCTGCCACAGAAAAATAACAGTTCAAAGAAGTTACTGAAAGCTCGATATTGCCATGACATTCATGTCCCTGATGACATTCATGTCCCTGTATGTAAACTTCTGACTGCATTGTAACAGCTACAATAATTATATTCCTCCCTGAATAGCATATCTTTTTTTCTCTCTAAAGGTTTTAGTGCCTTTTTTATTTATAGAGGCGAAAACATGTTAGAAATCTCCATTTGCAACTTGGCAACTTCTGTCCTTTGAGATTCAACTCTGGACCCAGCTCTTCCCTCTTGAGAATCCCCTTCACCAAAGCACCACCTCTTTCCATAGTTCTAGGAGACTGAGGTGGTACATTTTCAATGCTCTACCTCTTTCTGTGTGTCTTACCTCATAGTCGACATGTCCCACTTGCTATGTGACCCCAAATGGCCCTTGCACTTTGTAAGTAATTTAGAGCTTGACATGGGTAATAGTATGAGCACTTTATCTCCCTGGGAAAACTCATGTACAAGAGCGCCCCTGTCATACAGCCGGGATTGCTGTTCCAGAGCCTAGAGCAACTTCTGTGCTAATTGTCCCAGAGTGTGCAGTATTGCACTCAGGTCAAAAACACATTGCATTTCATTTGTGCTCTGTGAAGGTCTCTCCTCTCAGTTTTACTGCACGACATCTAAGACACCACCTGGGCTTCAGCCATATTTAAAATCAAATGGGGAGAAACATGCAGGACCTCTTGTATGAGCCACATATCCTAACTCCAAGTATCATTGTGAACGAGCTTAGAAATCATAGTTTTAGTGTTTGATAAAACCATTCAACCAGGCAATGTTTTATGCAAATAGTAAACACTGGTGAAAATAGATTCAATCCCCAATAATTAGATCTACAGTAAACAACTCAACTGTAAAACACAGAACTACTATAAGATTGTACATAGTAAATTAGCACATAATCCAGTAGATTTGCTCATTTGGCTGATGCAGGATACAACTGAGCTCAAAGTTAAGGCTCTTACTCAACCACCCAACTATAGAAGTGAACACACTACCTTCTTATCTGTAACTCGAAGCTTTAATGACTGTGCCACTACAAACTAGCTTGCACTGATTCAGTTCAGAGGTGGTAATGGTACTATTCCGTACGGCACTGTTGGACAAACTCTAAGAGAGTATACGAGGATGTGTGGCTTAATAAGTAAAGTGCTGTGTTTTTTCAGGCTCGCTAAAGTGAAAGCTCAGGAACTTTTCCAGAAAAAAGAGAACACGAAGAGGCTCCAAAAGGCCCTGGATTTCCAAGTAAGAGAATGAACATGATGTCAGACAGATATAATTCTTGCATCTTGTTTTATAAAGTTGGAAGGTTTAAATTCAGGTTAATTTTAAAGCTTTGAATAGGTTTGGTTAGCAAACACTGTTTAATATGTATGAAAAGTAGCTGAGGCAATTAATTGGCACACATAAGATGTCTTGTACAGCAACTACAACTGCGACTACAAATTGGGTTTAGGGATAAGGGGCAGTTAAGGGTGTTGTTTTTTACATTTATGGTAAAACGTGTTAAAATGTAAAGAGGGTTATGAACTATTTATCTAATATGCATAGTCTTATATGCAGTTACATAATAATCATCAAATCTGATATACAGTATACCGTACAACTCAAAGTCACATGTAAACATGTCAAGCAATTATTTATCAGTATTCCATCCATATATAGCGTGCGTGTGTGTGTGTGTGTGTGTGCGTGTGTGTGTGTGTGTGTGTGTGTGTGTGTGTGTGTGTGTGTGTGTCCTCACTCAGCTGGAACACCGGAGTCCAGGCCTCCCTGCACGTCAGCCTGACGGCCCTGTGTTTGGGGTGTGGGATGGTGCTCCAGCCTTGCTGGCTGAACAAAAACAGAGAGCACAAAGAGTTTCCGAAGAACAGCTAAAGGCAGCATGCAGCAAGAAGAAGGAGACGCTGTGCAGCCATCTGAGTGAGCAGAGAAAGGAACGAGACATGATGCAACGCAACCACCATGAGTGAGTAAACACAGATTTAAAAGCACAACCAGAACAGCACAACCAAAATACACTTGCACGCACATGTTTGGTTGATATGTCCAACTGCAGCACAATTATAATATTTTGAAATACTTAATGTACTTCATCTTTATCTCAGTTATTAGTAATGTAAACAACATCCATGTGAACAGACACAAAATAGATACAGACATGCTACAGGGATCCAGTGGGTGTGGTGTGTGCAAAGATGGGAATGCAACAGGGATGAAATCATCTTTGTGTTTCACTTATTCACATCAGTTGTTTGTTTACATTTTAGGAAAAGTTAAAAATGAGCCCTTATGATGCAGACTGAACACTGCTATTATTATTATGGCTACATTGTCTTGCTTATTGTCATATCCATATCCTTCAGTACATGGAGTTAAAGCAAACATGACATCTGCACATGTGAAAGGGCTTCAGCGACGACAAGTGCAATAGCTGACATAAAGACTTTCATACACAATCCATTCATAAATGTTTCCATAAACTGTCTTGCAATCAAATTAGGGTATATTCTGTAATATCCTCAGTTCTGTTTATAAACACAGGCAAGAGTAACTGATTGTAGATGTGAAAATGGTGGTGGAAATCAGAATACACTTTTATTAATCATTTATATATGTCTATAAATAATCTGGAGTAACTGGAAAGCATCTATTGTTTACACTGCTTATCCATTAAGGGTCATGGCAGGGTACCAATTTATCACAGGGCTAACACAGAGACGGACATCCATTCACTCCTATGGGAAATTTAGAGTAGCCAGTTGACCTAAGCAACATGTCTTTTGACTGTGGGAGGAAACCCACACAGGCGGAGGGAGAACATAAACACCACACAGAAAGTTGCCGATAGGTTCGAACCCAGAACCTTCTTGCTGTGAGGCGACAGTGCCGACCTCTGCTCCACCGTAATGGGAAGCTAGTAGCAATTTTAATAAAAATGAGTTCTATGAAAAGTTCAGAATTAAAAAAAAAACCTCACAAATAAATAGCTATGATATTGTTGTAGTGTTTCATAGAGTGTGTAATTTTTTATGGTTTGCTTAGAAAATAAATCTGCCTGAGGTGGTGTATTTTTAAACAGTTAAATTAATTCCTGGCTGCAAAAGTTGGAGAGCCCCTGCATTTGTACATATGAAATGTCATTCATATCAGTCACATCATTAACACAGAGACTCTCAGTCCCGGTCCTGAGGATGCAATGCTCTCCATAATGTTTGCATTTTCCCTCTTTGAACACACATGGCTTACCTCATGGTAATGAGCTGATGGGTTGGATTAGGTGAGGGAAAGGCCAAAAGCCTGCGGGGAGTTTGGTTACGAGGTTCGCTGATAAACATAATACACGGTTGCATAATGCACACAGAGTTTGCAATATGTTCAGATCAGACTAGGCTCCTTACCAAAAGGCTTACATTATATCCAGATATGATCTAAGATTCAGATATCTTGGTGAAAATCTAATTCTTCCACACTGAGTTCATTGAAATCACCTAACAGTGATTAACTGATTGTGTTGATATATTGTTGGAAAGGGATCTTTCTTATAGACATAAGAAATCGTTCAGCAGGTGTGTTTAAGATTAAAGCTCAAGACATCACGCAGTGTACTTTTTGTTAGTTCAATATCCAATATTCATATACAGTTCCAGATGTAAGAGGAAACTTTTTTTGAGCCAGATGTCAATACTTTTCCTCACTGAGGACTGTGCATTCTCTTTGCAGTCAGATAAATGAGTTAATATTTAGCAGGAAAACATTACTGTGGAAATCAGAACAAGAGACAATGATTTCCAAAGTTACACCACACCCGAAGCCCAAACCATTTGTAATTTTTCATAAGAATTGACTTGCCCAATTTTCTACAGATTTGCAATTGGACTCTGTTGAGCTCATATTTCACTGCTTGGCAGACTAATAGCAGATCGACTTGCCCGTTATGAGAGGCTGAGGAATCTGAGGACTGCACTAGAAGACACATGGTCTCGCAGCGCTGACCTGAAACACTGCCGAGACCTCGAGGAAAGAGCTTTCATTAGGTGAGACAAAAAAGAACATAAAGAACCTTGAAAGGTTTACAGAAAATGGGGTCTGAGATGAAACACGTTTTCACGAACAACCACAAACATTATTTTGCACTTCTGTTGTGACATTATATGGATTTTATTTATATTTATTTTGTAAAATGTTTTAAATTAATATTGCCTACTGTTGTGAAAACCAGTTTGCAGTTTATTTCGTCTCCTTTATGCAACAGCACTGCTGAATTCTCAAATCTGATTGGTCAGAAGGTATTGTGTAACAGAGCGTGTCGTGTAACTACATACAGTACATTTGCTATTCATTTTTAGTGTAGTTACTGAATAATTCATAGTATTTGTTAAATAATGTACTTTAATATGAATAACCGAGCAATAAGTGGAGACTTTCAGGAGTTAATATGCTGCTTTTGAGACAGCAGAGAAATACTGTAAGAGTAGAATGATTTCATATAAGATAAGAAACATACTTTAGATTTCTCAGAACACTGCTTTTGAACGTATGCCTCTTCTCACATCTTCTCACATAAATTGCATATTTACAGCATTGAATATGTTTATGCACGCAGGTCGGGTGGCAGGCTGCTAATGGATCAGTGTGAACAGTACCGCCGCTGTTACCAGTGCAAGAGAAAACCCACCAACTGTGGTGAGAGCAACATCTGGAAGGAGTCACACTATATCCCAGGCTCCCGTCTGATGGTGTAGCTTCTTCTAAGTCTTCTCTAGAATAAACTAAAATACTTGAAGTTCTGGCACACTTGAATGTGGCATTATCTGTTTGCTATCTGGTTTGGATGCTGAGTGATTTCTTTACACTAAATGTCATAAAGATGCTAATGTCCTTCTTGTTATGTGTCTTTCTTTAATGGCCCAACATAAAAAGTCACAAAGTTAAAAAAAAAAAAAAAAGTTTGTGCTATATTTTGTCACACTAGCACTTTTAGCACACTAGAACATTCATTAATAGTTAATTAATGCTTTTTGAAAAAATGCATGTAATAATTCCGGGAGCATCAACAAATAATGAAACGTATATTAACAACCTTTGAGTCATTTATGCATAGTCATTAATAATACTGATAGTTAAGTATTAACATGATATTAAGTAATTGTCTTAATTAGTATCATGACTTTGTCATAAAACCAGGCCAGGCAGGATGCATATGCAGTTGACACAGTTTATTAAGATCAGGCAAAAGTAACAGAATCGGCAGGCAGAAATCAAGGTCAAAACACAGGCAAGGGTTCGGGTGATCAGCAAACAGAGTACAGGAGGCAAAGGCAGGGTCAGTAATCCAAAAACGCAGAATAGAGTCCAAAACCAGAATAGCAATCACAGAATATAAGGCTTGGCAATAGTTAACACACAAGGAGCAAGACTAATGCTTGGCGAAGCACACAATAAACAAAGAAGTATAAAAAGAGTCTTGAATAGTGGGAGTGATTGGATGCACCTGCTTCCAATCAGAAGTCAGGTGACTCAGAACGCAGGAGATAGTCAGCCATGTTGTCTGTGTGCATGTGCTCTTGGGAATCTTAGTCCATGTCTGTGTCAGCCATGTTTGCAGGATGCAAGTGCTCATGGGAAGTGTAGTGTGAGTTGTCTGGTGTGGGTGTAGGTGCAGGTGCAGGTATGACAGACTTGTAGTTTTAATATAAGTCATTTATATTAATAACAGCCTTTTTGCACACAACATAGGTAAACCTGGCAAATTTCTGTAGTATAAGGGGAAGAAAGCACTTCAGAATTTGCTGTTAAGGGAAAATAATATAACTCAGGGGGGTAACAAAAACGCCACTTCAGGTCAGACCACAGCACAGCACCTTGTTGATTATTTTTCTACAAAGTCATGTTTTATTCTTTACCTTTAATATGTGTTCAATTAAATTTTATTTTCATAGTGCTTTTAACAATGTACATTGTCAGAAAGCAGCTTTACAGAATTTCAAATATAGATTTAGCTACCTAAAGAGCAAGAGATGACAGGAGCAAGGAAAAACCTCCTGAGATGACATGAAGAAGACACCTTGAGAGGAACCAGACTAGAAAAGGAATCAACCCTCTTCTGGGTGACACCCAATAATGCGATTATGAGTCAATACTCTTCCACAAATGTCGGATATAAAGTCGGGCATTACTGAGTGTGTTGAAAGGATCTTCACCACAAACATCAGAGTCTTTTTTGTATTTCATTAGTTTTTTTAGCTTTAAATCTCTAGCATCTCTAGCATTTATAGCCAGGGACATTATCCACTGAATATTGAATGAGATTGGGAACAAATTGTCCAAATGAGACCATCAGCAGCAATAATTAGTCTCTGTGTGGTAACATCCACAGCAAACTTGTAGGGATGACCATGTAGGGTAATCCTCAGCAGGAACAAGTGATTCTCAGATGAAGAAAGCTCAAAGAAAGAATGAGAGGGAGGAGGGAGAACAAGATGTTTGCTTTTATTCTATAGTTATTTAAGAGTATGTAAATTGTGCACGAAGGGCAGGATTCGGGCAGGACCAGCTATGACCATGCAACTAAACAGGAGAGCCAAAAGGTAGCACAGGCACGAAGGTGGCCAGGGACATGAAGCAGCCCTTCATTCCACTTTCATATTTAGATCTGCACCTTTATTTAATAGAAAATTATAAACAAAAAGCTTGAATAAACAAATAGGTTTTCAACCTAGACTTAAAGACTGAAACTGTGTCTGAGTCTTGAACACTAATTGGAAGGTTGAAAGTGGGGAGAGGGGCTTTGTAAGGGAAAACTCCGCCCCTAGCTGTAGTCTTCACTATTTTAGGTGCTAATAAAGAGTCTGTATCTTTTGATCAAAGCAGGAGTGGCAGATCATAACAGACCAAAAGTTCACTCAGGTACTGAAATACAAGAACATTCAGTGGTCATTAGTAGTATTTTATAATCAATGCAGAATTTTACTGGTAGCAAGTGTGGTGTGGACAGACAGGAGTGATGTGATCAAATCTTCTGGTTCTAAGCACTACAGCTGCTGCATTCTGGACTAACTGGAGCTTGTTTATGCACCTACTGGAACATCCAGACAGTAAAATGTTAAAAAAAATGTCCAACCTAGTGGTAACAAAAACATGAACTAGTATTATATTTCTTATCTTAGAAATATGACAGACATCCACTTAGACATCCAGCTGTTCAGTGACCATAACCTGCTGTAAGCTACATCACCATGCTGCATTGAGCGTATTATGGCTTCAGACATTGTATGTTTCTAAGTCTACAAAATTACTCTTAGTAACCTCTGACTGACAAAGGCGTATATAATTTGCTCGTACATGAGTAATTATCTACACTATATGGCCAAAGGTATGTTGACAGCTGACCATCAGAGTCAGTAAGACAGTTTCAGTTTTATTCCCCATTTACTGATATGAACTCTTCTGTGAAGGCTTTCCACTAGATTTTGGAGCGTGGCTGTGGGGATTTATGGCCATTCAGCCAAAAAATCATTAGTGAGGTCAGGCACTGATGTCAGGCAAAGAGGCCTAGCATATAGCCAGCATTCCATTTCATCCCAAAGATGTTTAGCATAGTTGAGGTCAGGGCCCCGTGCAGGCCACTTGAGTTCTTCCACTCCAATCTTGCCAAACCATGTCTTCATGGACCTTGCTTTGTGCACAAACGCATTAAAATGCTGAAATATGTCTGGACCTCTTAGTTCCAATGAAGGGAAACTGTAATGCTTCAGCATACAAAGACATCCTATACAACTGTGTATACTTTGTGGCAACAGTTTGTGGAATAACCACGTATGGGTGTCATGGGCAGTTGTCCACAAGTTTTTGCCAATATAGCATATTGTGTTAAGATTTTATTTATAACTAGGGCTACAGGAAAGGAAATATTAATATTAATATTAATCTTTATTAATACCGCAAGTCATGGTATTAATTAACACAACGACTTCACATGATGTTAATACTTTAGCATTTTGAATGGCTATTTATACTGTATATGACTCAGAGGCTGCTAATTTATAACATATGCTTCATTTTTTCCTTATGAGCTAAGGATTCATGCATGTATTAATTCATCATTATGAAAACTTTAGTTAAGTATTAACATATGCTTATTTGTGGAACTTACAGTAAAATGTTTCCCATGTTTATAAGAATAATACATTTATAATCTTTTGGTGTTTTAGGAGAGCCGTGTTTGTCTTTCAGCCATATGCAGTATAAAAGAAAGAGAGCCTTGGAGAGATGAGATGGCAGACAGAAAGCAAGAACTGGCATGGACATGCAGGGTTTATTTGGTGCTTACACAGCGCAGGCATAAATTGCTCTGGAATGCAGCCCTTATCATGTGTGTCTGTGTGTTTGTGCTTGCACATTCTTGTGCTTTATCTGCATGTTCGGGAGAGAAGAGGGTGTATGCACTGAATATATTTCCTCTCCTATAATCAGTGATTAACAGCAACAATGTTGTTGGATGTTTATTTTAACATTAAGTTAACAACCAGTTTGTGAGTTTGCAAGAGAGAATTACATACTTAGCATTACATATTTAATTTTCTGTGTGTGTGTGTGAATGGTATGTGCAATTATACGTAACTAGATTATCCTGCGCAAACCGTAATCTCTGTGGAACTAAGCATGACGTTTAAAAGTATCTTACGATATAATCAAGTTCCATCATCAAGATTGGTGTGTCATCATTCCAGGGAGACCAATAATTACTGTCATGCATTGCGTTTGAGAGGTTAGTGTTGATCTGAGTTGGTCAGGCTTGTTGTGAAAATAAATACAGTAGTGAATTATTTGTAATATTTCAAATGTAGCTAATTCCTAAAGAATGACATCTTGTGTTACCAAACCTGCAACCCTGTTACCTATTTTAGGATTGCACAATAGTAAGAGGATTGTACATCCTTTTTTAGTGAAACTATATTTGTTTTTACATGAATACTAATAATGAAATATTCATATCAAAACTAATATATTATCTATTATGGGATAAACCAGGAATAATCAGTGTACAAGGCGGTATTTATAATTTTTACAGTTTTGCTGGTCCCCCTTTTACTGAATTTTCACTTAATTTCCTTAATGTGTTAAGTGACAATAGGATGTTTATTCTATGTAAAATGCCAATTTTCAGTGATTGATAGTAAAACTAGTACCAAAAAACCCAATGTGTGTTGGACAAAATGATTCATTTGGTGCAGCCTGATGTAGACAAGAACATTTTCTGAAGGCTGAGCACCTTTTCAAGGAGATTTTATCAAAAAACACAAAATTATTGGCTATGTTTTGAAGATTTGGGTCCTATATAAACTCTTTATGAAACATGCCTTCTGATTCATGGGCAGTGAATAGTGCTGCTGGGAAAATGGGGAACAGATGGCGTTACGCCCCAGAACGTGTAACCATTTTGTTATTTTTCATAACTCTCCTTTCATTTTCTTTCAACCATTTGTAACCCTAAAAACCATCTCTGCATAGAGCAGCACCTACCTTAACCTCCTAAACTCTAAAATGGTTCCATACTTATAAACTCTTAGAAACAAAAGGGTTCTTCAAGGGTTATTTAGTAAAAGCAGTAGTTCTATAAAGAGCTGTGACAAATTTAAAGAAAGAAAAAAAAAAAAGATTTCAGCTCTTTATATGTGGCACTCAAATTATGCCATAGTTGCTTCCACAGGTTAGATCTTACATTCTCTCTTGTTTATTTTCTTCAATTAAAGATACTGTAACCTCCAGAAATATTGACACCCTTCACAGAAAAAAAGCAAAAATGTACAAATATTACTCACAAAAATCAAGATTTTCTGTTAACTCAATCGAAGAATCTTTGTTCTAAAACTCATTCCTGTCACATTGCTCATGTACAGTTCTCCACCAAGCCACCAGAGGACTTCCTCCCCTGAGCTCTAAAAACTTTTCATTATTTTTTCACTCTATTTCCTGCTTGAAGAGTATTTAAACCACATGGACATAAAGTCTTGCCGGCAGTTTATGCTTGTGTAAGTTCTGAGCCTTGTCCTTGTGCACACTGAGGTTATTGTGCATTGTTGTCTTTTTCTTTCATTCCTCTAAAATGTTAGTTTGTTTTTCACTTGAATTGTGTTGGTTGCTTTATCACATTAAATGTGGAAATGAGCTGATATGGCTTCATTTTGTTTCACCACAAAAAACTACAATTTCATTAGAGGTGTGTAAAATTTTTATCTCTACTGTACATCAAGGAAGCCATAAGCCAAATCTATATTAGACCAACAGCAGAGTTCATCTTTGTGGAAAAGAAAGACCTTTTGTGTTGATTATAGAGGGCTGAATTCAGTCACTCTCAAGTACTGTCTCCTCTCCCTTTTGCCCTTAAACAGATAGGAGCTAGAATTTTTACCAAACTGGAACTTCAAAGTGCACACAACCTAATATGTAATATGTCCTTGTGCCTTTTACACACAAAACCTAACCCCTGCAGAATGAAATTATGATGTAGGAAACCATGAGCTTCTAACCATAAAGGCCACCTTGGAGGAATGGTAGCAATGGCTGGAAGGAGCTGGACACCCATTTCTCATCCTGATCAATCAATGAAATGGGCCTCAAACCTCAACAATCCAGGTGGGCATGTTTTTGGTAAACACTTGTTTCAATTTCATCTTGACCTATAAAACAGGATACAAGAATGTAAAAGCAGATGTTCCATCCTGTATCCATGATCGTCCTCAAACCCCCAGATTATATTTTACCAGAATCATGCAGCACTGCTCCTGTCTCCTAGGACATCATGGAGAACAGTGGAGTCCAAAAAGATATCCTACTCCATCTGAGTGCCCACCAGAGAAGGTTTATATACCAGAGGCCATTTGCCAACCCACATGCTATTAACACCAATGCTGTTGAAGGATAGAACAACAGCAGTAAAATAGAGTACATCTATCTAGTGAATGACTTTTTTTTGGAAATTTTCTTTCTTTGTTGTTTTAACAAGGTCAGTGGTCACCAGGCTTGTTCCTGGAGATCTACCTTCCCAAAGGTTTTATCTCCAACAAAAATCTGAGCCATTTCTTTTAGTTGATCAAGAACGTCTTAAGCCAATTATTGGATGGTCAAGTGGGCACGTTAAGTTTTCAGGGATGTAGATCTCCAGCAACAGGGTTGGTGACCACTGAACTAGATGTTTCAGTTTTGCTCAAATGTAAGCATGTACAAAAAGTTTGGACACACCTACTCTTTTTCATAGGTTTTTCTTTATTTTTTTTTGCTTTCTACGTTGTAAAACATTACT
>JAQQZR010000010.1:10060069-10071156 GCA_030068235.1 Notoglanidium macrostoma
GTAGCCAGTTGACCTAATCTGCATGTCTTTGGACTGTGGGAGGAAACCAGAGCACCCAGAGGAAACCCACGCACGCACGGGGAAAGGCACCCTGGGTGACTCGGGGAACGAACCCAGGACCTTCTTGCTGTGAGGCGACAGTGCTAACCACTGCACCACCGTGCCGCCTGATTTATAGCTATCTTGAGTTAATCATATCATGAACAGTTCCATCATATTTGAGGGCCACAATGTACTGAGCATTTGGTTGATCAGCTGTTGTTGCTTCATTATTTCAGGTAAAAGAGGTCTAGAAACTCTTAAAAGCATTTCCCTCTAGAGTCTGTTCCTGCTGTCAGTCCTGAATGATGGCCAAAGCAGGACACCACTGAGCAAGTATTAGATATTAATCAAAACACCAAAGTGTCAAATTTGGGTCCTCACAGTAGACTGATGAATGCTTTTAATCATGAAGGAAAAATTGTTAAAGAAATGAATAATCTCCAGATTTATACATTTAAAAGATTTATAACCTCTTTTAAGTTTCTTTTTTCATAACATTTAATCACTGTTTGCCTTTTTTTAATGTGGGTTATTTTCCTACTGGTCACATGACCAGTGAGTGCACTCTTGTTCAGTGCAGACCCAAAAATGTGGAGATTACATATATCTGGTCTCTGATACTTAAATTCCTCCCAACAGCTCATTCAGTAGGGAATGACATTATAGATTTTGAATGGTATGCTCGTCTAATCTACTGAACCCTGTAGAGATTTGAACAAAGTATGTGTCAACAGTTACCACATGTTTCACTATTCTTTTCACCAGCATCAGAATTTGTACTTTTGGTCTTATACAGAACTTCACAAAAACATCAGGACCCTGTACAGGCCCCTTCCCAACAAGCTATACATAAGAACTTAGTTCTGTCTTGTATTTCCTTAATGTGCCTTCAGGGCCATCTGTCAGCGGTGAAGCCCTGACTATTCATTTATTTTCTTGGCATACTTCGCATCCATTAACAGATGGATTACGTTAATGATGCCTCCCAGACCCCTCACCACATTCCTGTTCCAATGAAAAATTATATTGATACCATAATATTCAGATTGTTTCTCTTTGATTCACATCTGATTAAAGTGTGGTATGCTGTGCTTAGCAACAGAACAGGAAAACATGATCAAAAAAACATTATCTGGTTGTGAGCCACAGTATTATAAGTTTCTATGCAACTTCCTTTTCAACATTTAAACAAAAGTGTACATTTTTCATGAATTATAATGGATGAATAAAATAAAAAAATATTTTAAGCATTAAATGTTTAATGGATTCATGCATTAATGTGAGAATAAAATGTTTGATGTAATTTAATGATTATATTTCAATGGAAAAGTGTGGTTATAGTGAGTAGTATAGTTTTACTTTTACACATAATTGTCAAAATTGTCAAGTAATATCAGTGGAACACAAATGGCTGCTCAACTGTGAAATCACTCATATAGTGTTATTCATTTCAAGGTTATTCATACAAAAGAATAGAAGGTTAAAATGAGGTTTTAATGGTAACCTAGTAAATAACATACTAAATAACTAAAATAAATTATGTTCATTAACTGTAAATCTAGGGGAATTACTGAAAGTTAATAAATCTTGTATTGTAGTCTACATTTACAGCTCTGCAGGGCCTTCGAGCTTGGTGTAATTATACAATAAGTGTTTTTGAACACTGGCTAGACACAGGCAGAATTTACTGTTCTGTAAGAATAAATACTGTTTGGATTTATTTGGTTCTATTTGACTGTTTCTCATGAAAGCTACAGTGTATATGATTTTCTTGTTAAAATGAAAAAAAGAAAAGTCAGTGTACAAAATAAAAACCCCATAACATGATGTTCCTGTGCCGCTGTAGCAATTTTAATATCAATTTAGCGCCGAGTCTGGGTGTTGGGTGCGACAAATATGTATGCATAAGGCAGCTCAGATACATTCAACATTTTTAGGCATGAAAGAAGTGTGACTACATGTGACTACATGCCATACAAGAGAGAGAGAAAGAGAGCGAGGCAGTAAACAAATGGGATCAAAAGATGAAAGGTATATATAATACTATAAGAGGAAAAAAATGGATTTAGCTGCAGTGGAGTTTTAGTTTTTTAACATGAATTAATACAAGTGATAGTTATTTTTTGTGTCAGTGCTGAAGTTTATGGTTCATTCATGATAACTAATGCATTAAGTAATAACAGTTTTTACATAGCAAATTTTAACATAAATTTTTCCCGGTAAACCGATGTTCCTTATTCTTCTATCTCATTAGAAACCTTCTCCTAAACCTCAAATTCTTCTTCACACCCTGTGTTCTCCATCTCATTTCCTGAAACCTGGTCTGTTCATGGACTAAACTATGCTGGAGCCACAGGTCCCATCAATAAAGCAACCACAGGCTGAGTCTGGATTCAAAACACACACTATATTGGGTTTGATTTCTTCTCTAGTGAAAACACTGACTCTCTCTGTAATACTCAGCCAAAAAGATATTCTAGCCAGTTGTTAGTTTTCTTAGAAAATTAGTCACATTTTGGCTGTCCTATTATATCAAAGTTCCAGTTAGCAATCCTTACTTCAAGCGAACATTTGTAGAGTTTAATTAGCATAAAAATTACTGTGTTGCTCTGCTTGCATGGCTAATCTTCACCTTCTCCTTTCTTTCAACCAAGAATTTCTGAATATTTAAGCTGTAGGGCATTTGTCTCGCTCTTGACCTATTGTTTAAGAGAAACTCATTTTTTCGAGCATTATACTGGAAGCTGAGAAAGAAAGTTAATGACTTGTGACAGCTGGGTTAACAGAATGTTTTCCATGTCAGCAGTTCATTACAAGTTGGATCCCACACACATTATGAATGATTGAAGTCAAACAGTCTCATGAAGCATCACTGTATAATGGGACTAAATTGGCCGAGCTCAGCTTAATGATCTCACTGATGTTAATTAGATGGTAGCTCCAACACATTATGCAACATGGACCTCATGTTAAATAATGACAGTTCTGTGAAGCAGATTATAAATAATAAATGGCATTGACATTGGACATTGCGCACAGTATTGCATGGTTTGAACTTGAAAACCTCAGAGATTGCTTGGCACCAAGCTGACGTCCTGTTTCTGTTCAACACACTCATTTCCTGGTGTTAAGGTCCCTCCGAGATCATTAATGTGGCCTACAAATCAAACCTCAGCTGGAGGTTTGGGAGTGGAAGTGTGTCTATGTGTGTGTGTGTTTGGGATTATCACTATGGCCATTTATCATAAGTTAGAAACTCACAATGTGAATGAACTCTAGATAGATAGATGTCCAAATAAAGAGCCTCTAAGGCTGTAAGAGGTAAAACTGGGATTTCAGGAATCCTTGCTTTCTAAAAGGAGAACTAATTTCTTACAGACATGACAAAAACATCAACGACCTGCTGCTCAGGAGTGAATGAAATGATCAGCCTGTTAGAATCTGTGCCCCCTTTGCACGCAGTTGTTCTAGATGTTCTTGATGTAAAACAAAAATGGCAACTAAAATCACAGACCAAAAAAGATCACTTTTTTATCACTCATCACTCCTCGTGCATCACTGTAGCAGTTTATTGTCTCTCTGGCAAGAGAAGCAATCAGCCGTACATTACAGACTAGCCAACTATTTTGTCGAACATATTTGAACCATCAGAATTAATGATTTCTCCATTCCAGTGGTTTGTCACTTCAACACTTCACATCTATATAACCAGAGAACAAACTTGACATAGAACAGTTCATTTATTAGCTACCCCCATGAGGTCATGGTCAAAAGGTGGCAACTTTGCTATTGGTACCTGGCAAAGAAACGAGCACACAGGAACGTCCATTTCTGAAGAAAACCAGCCTGGCTCGCCAGAATGCAAGGAAGTAGAGTTTAAGCCCTAAAGTCTCAGCTTATTATTCTTATTTAGTTATTTATCCTAAAACATGTATTATTAAGTAACACATATAAATTGTTGATTTGCCAAATTGGTTTAAGAGGTTAAATACACCCCACTGATCTGAAATCCAGACAAAATAACTTCACAATTGATTGTATGGTATCATACAAAATGCATTAGTCATGGATTAGACATGAGACTGAAATACTAAATTTGTTTTTGTTCATGATTGACCCATTTGGAGAATAATTTTCCCCATTGTAACCTGTATTCCTTGTCATTATGTCATACTGCTGTAAATTTATTTGTCACTTGTGGCAAAATGAAATTAATTACAAGCTACAGTCCTCTCCAAAAATATTGGAACAGTGTCACAATATTTGTAATTTTGCCCTTGTACACCACCGCAATGGATTTGAAAAGAAGCCATCGAGATGTGATTGAAATTTAGACTCTCCGAATTAATTCAAGGGGTTTAAAGGAAATACTGCATTAACCATTCAGGAACGACAGCCATTTTCAAATCCATAGTGGTGGTGTGCAGAGGCAAAATTGCGAAAGTTCCAAATTCCAAACTTTAAAATGAATTGCCTACTGATGATGGACTTATTTAGCTTTAAACGAAACAGAGCAGATCTTTCACTGTGCCTAAACAAGCATGGTGGATTCCACTGAGATTTCTGGCCTTGTGAGTTGTATTTATTAACAAAAGGCTGAGGTGGCATGCCAACACAGGAGCCTGTTCACTGTCATGGACAGGTTAGATGCATGAAAGAAGCAACTGCACTGAAACCCATGTCCAATTTAGCACACTGCAAAATGTTTTTACACAATGGAATAACACAATCATCATCATTCAAATAAATAGCTTTTTGTCCATGAGAACCTGTGAGACATGTTTCTCTTAACTGCCAGCATCCTTGTTTTGTGAAAACCGTGCCTATTGCTGGAGTACATTAAAGGGAGGTGTTGGGTCAAGCGAGGTGAAACAAAGCGCTTCTTTATGTTGTAAGTATCTAAAAAAGTCCCTGAGTCATCACAGAGAACACCACTAAATATAATTTAACTTCATTACTGACATCAGCTCATTGTCTTCCTGATACATTGTCATTTCTTTTTCTTTAGTCAGCTGTCTTAGACTATGGAATGTTTCATTTATATTTTAGTGAGACTTAAATATTATTTGTTTTTCTTTACTGATAATATGCCTTTCTAAAATTTCAGACTAAAACTTTATTGCCCAGATGTTCATTATATGTAGATGTCTATTTTATATATAGAATGACCTGGTTAAATAAAGGTTAAATAATTGGACTAGCCTGGCTAGGGTTAAAGGTTAAGCAAAAAAGAATAAGGATAATGGTTATAATTGCCCTTCTAGAGATAAGACCAGTATAAACAGTATGAATCCTGTCACAGAGTCGAGGAGTAGCTAGCGACATGTAGCGACATTCTTAGCAGTGTAGCAGTAGCTGAGCTATCTTTTAAATAATGTAGCTTTTCCAGTTGCAAGCTACTTTTATTCACCAAGTAGAGGCATCACACAACAAATTGCTATCACCTTTTCTCTTTTTTCCCAATCGACATGCAAGACTTTAAGGACACGGAAACATTTGTTATTGTTGTTGATTACCTAGCTGCTAAACAGGGTGATTAGGAGTTATAACATTAGGTGTAGAATATTGAATTCTATTAATGAGATAGAATTATTGAATTAATGAGAAGCAGTTAATGGAGCAATGATTGATCAAAATATCTAACTGCTTCCATCAGTCAAAAATAAGAAGCAATGATTATAAACATTAATCTTCTTATTTCAGGAAATTCCCAAACATACTGTGGCTATTTAATTCAATGCTATATTGATTAGCATATGCCCCTAAATGTTAACTAGCTAGCTAGATATTTCCAGAAGTGAACAGTATTGGTCTAGTGGAGTAAGATCTCTCTGTATAATGCTTGCTGCTTTACAGTAAAGTAATGATAATTGCTAAGAATGGTTTACAAATGTTTGCTCCGTGAACAGAAATAGATCCTAAAGAAGCCACACTCATTGATAGCCCATCAGCTAGCTGGCTAGCTAGCTCAAAATGATTTGTGAATGTTAAAAGTGCATCTGATGAAATGGGATTCCCTTCTGCCATTTCATCTTCATCTGACGAGCTTTCATATTTTAATGTATATTCATGACAAACGTATTGTTTGCCATGTTTGCTGATGAAGTCACTAACGCTACTGTAGTAACAGATTCAATGGGACTATGGCTAGAATTGCAGTTTGACATGGTGAACGCAGATGAGAGGCGTGATACAAACAGTGAAACGTCCCAGTGAGGTTATATTAAATATAAGCACTCTTGGGACACCACTCATCTAATCAAATTAGTGGAAGTGTTGTATAAATGTAGATGTAAATCACAACATGGCATAATGGTTATGATAACAATAATGATAAAGTGATGCACTTTTCCACTGCTTTATATAGAACTGTATTCCGTTCAAAGCACAATATATCTTTATGTAGCAAAATATGAAGATATTTTGATATCATGCAGATGCAAAAGCTGAATACTTATAGCCTGGCCACACAACTGCAGTTGGTTACATTAAGGCTTTCGAACAGAAACAAATATTTTGAAAATGTATTTTTATCCTATCATAAATGAGCACTCTAACTGCAGGCCTAGTGAGAATATCCTGGACAACATTTTGAGAATTTTAGTCACTTAGATACAAATACAGATACGAATAGGAAGCCCTATTTTTCTTACGTCTATTTCCAGTAATTTTCCCCAGTAGCCTGGTCTAAACACTGCCTTACTGAGCTCCAAAATAAACCCACTGTAACACCGGAGACGGGAGATGGTTTAGGCTCCATGTGCTGGAGGTTTTTTAAAAAAACACTGCACACAAAGAGGCAATGTCAAAAAACAGGCAGAGGGTCAAAACACAGAATATCCACAATTACAATCAAGGCCATGGGGAACTCCAAAGACTAGTCACAATACAGGAACCAAGAGAAGAGTCAGGAAACAAAAGCACAGAACTTACAAAGAACTCAGTGTGACTCTTAACTTGATTGCCCTTATAAGTGATATCAGAACAGAAAGCGATCATGGAACAGGAAGTGTCAGTTAGTACTCAGGGTCAGAGGCCCTCTGCTGTTGTGGAGGTTTCATGACACAAGCACTCATATTTCTACCATTTTCCCATACAAACGGGCCTGAAATTCACATAGGTAATATGCTCCATACAGCCCACGCTGATCATGCACTGTGCACAGGAGAGGATATACTTTCCATCCTTCTTCATCATTATTATATGAAAATCTTCCTGTAAAATGATACAGGCATTGTAATGAAACGCCACTTAAAGAACCCTATTTAGACTAGCAGCGGCACTGCGGCACAGCTTTGCAATAGATTCTGATCTCATCCGGTGAGCTTTTCTGGATGTAACACACCACAAAATTGAAAAGGAAACATGTTCAGATAGTAGGCAACTATAAACAATAGTGCCCTGATTTTGGAAAATCATTGTCGATTTGAATGAACAAACGTTTTCCAGTAGTCCTGTTTTCTTCCAGTTTTTCTTGGAGCATAGTGGTAGGTTTCCCATATAATTAAACCTTTCCACATCCACATCTACATTTAGTTGTAAGGTATAAGGTATGATGCTCAAAGAATAACATCACTCTCCCAAAGATATCTAACTTTTATTGTACTCACTAAAAACATCTATGTTTCTGGGTAAGGAAAATGTCCAATTGCCACAATATAAAGACTTCCGGAAAGCACACTTGTTGGATTATTGGACGTGTTTTTACTCCAGTTCAAAGGTGAGGCATTATCTTCTTACAAATTGAGATGAATAAATGTTGACAAGATTCAGTATACTTTAAAGAAACAAATGTAACAAAAGACGAAAACAGTGAAACGAGAGAACAAGTGCATCTTTCCCAAAGCTGTATACATGCACACTATTCAGGCACAATATGGATGAGTTGAAGTTGGTTTGGAGTCAATATCACAAAAACTGCAGGGGAAATAGTGTGGCAAATAAAGTGGCCTGACGGATAACAATAGTGTGATTGCTTGCGAACACTAAAAATCTGTTTCTCCTAAAGTGTGTGCGCAGCACTAGGGTGTGCACCCATGCATTTTTAATAGGTTGGAAACAGAGGTCAACAGCATCATAGTTCTCCACAAGAAGTCCTGTGCACACAATCGGAGGAAAACCCTGTCTGTTGATCTGGAAAAAGAACACACAAATTACACTGTCCTCAAATGGAAATAACATGTGAAAACATTATTTGAAATGTACAAGTAGCTGGGAAAACCCCGTCAGTCTGGGAGGAGCACTGTGGCATGAACGTGCCTTTCCCACCAGGGGCCTCATTAACCTCCAACTCGCACCCGTGGTAAACTGCTCCACACACACATCCCTTGGTATGACGTGTCCAAAACTACACACGTGTTTGCAGAATATGATTCAGTTTGTGATTAGGAGTCTTTAGGACATATAATATTTTTGTCATCTCTGTGATCTCTAGTCTATAGTGTGATTATATATGTGTATATTAGTGTTATTATAATTTATGTGTACTTAATAACTAGCAATTCCAACAAATGGAATGAATAGTTACTGAGTTGACCAGATTATGGACTCCGTCCAGGATGTGTAAGTAAAACAAAGTGCAATGTCATAAACTCAAGAACTTTTTTACAGCCAGTTTACAATGCAAATAGTTATTCATAAAAGCAAGCACTTACTATAATTAAAGCTTAGTATATATATACTACATATATACTAAATAATACTTTGCAGTCAGCATTTTCCCTTAGTTTGTAATATCCATAGTTTTAAAATACACTGCTAAAACAATCAACACATGACATCCATGCTGCAAAGAGACAAGTAAAGAGACAGTGAAAACATCCCTCATAAATCAAGCTGTCATCTTTGTGGTACTGTGTTTGGGCGTGTGGTTATAAACAAAGAATATATCCATGTGATAAAATGTTCTCTGGAAGCTGACATATGACCTGAAGCAATTGATATACGAGAATATCATGTTCTCTGTGGTTTTACCCATGCTCCCTGCTGATGCCTCTGTTCTTTTTACTGCATAAGACAGCAAAGCCTGGATTCTCAGCAGGGTGTGTTTGTGTGAGACAGGGAGTGATCTGGCCTCATCACAGGGCATCTGTGCTTACATGTTTTATAGAATGAGCTAGACAGCATCTCAAGTGGGCACATGTACACTTAGCAGACAAAGATCACTCCGTGTACCGTTTGTCAGTTCACTCATGGTAGCCATTACGGGCCAGCTGCCGATTAATCATCTTCCACAGTCGCATTTCCTGATTTTCTACTCGTGGGACCCAAACCATGATCCAAAATTGACAGTAAAAGATCCTCAAGCATGTGACCTCAAACTCAGCTTCCAGCATTCTGCATGTGATTATTTTTGTCCGATGTGTTTCTGCACAGACACTAAATCCTCTCAGGAAGTACAGAGAATAAATTTCTCATCACCCCAATGCTGACTCACAGAGACTCGAGTTTAATCTGCTCTCCCACACCTCTCCCCACATTGGAGACTTCTGCAGAGTCAGGCCAAAGGAAAGCTCTCTGTGGTCCAAAACAAGCCAAAGAGTTGAAAAAGCACAGACTTCACAGTTTGCATGTGTGTATGCAATTGTGTGTCTTGTAGCTGACCTTCCTGATCTCTTCTTCAAGTACACATTGAACAGGATGTGATGTAGCATGCTACTGATGTTTGTTTTAATGCCAGTTTTGGATGTCAGAAACATATAATTTTACATTGCTTGAGTGTAGATCATTAACGTTCTGCAGTTTAAAGCTGTTCACAAACTGTACTAGTCTAAGTAGAAACTTATTAGTATGTACTACAAGTGTAAAGCAATGGCATTATCTCAGTCTGAGCCTGTTTAGCTCCAAACCTATATCTGTGTTCAGAATGAAACTTGAAGCCTTAAACGACAAGGGTTTTTTTTTTTCATTATTAAATTTGAACCACTACATTGAAAAAAAATTACAATTCCTCTGACAATTCCTCAGCCTCAGCTCAATCACAATGAATTTTATTTGTTTACCTGCCTTTGAAATATTCTAAAGAACTAATTTAGTTGTTATTTCCCAAAATATAAGCAAACTATTAGCAAAATATAAACCACTGTGACCCTGACCAGGCATTTACTAAGGATTATCTAAACGCATTGCACAGTTCCAAACATTCACGTTAATTAACATGTTCTTTCTTTGTTTTGTGATCTTCAGTGCTTGTTTGTGCCTAGTGCACATCTAGTCTCAAACTGGTGCCCTATGACCTTTCTAGCAAGCTTTTAAAAAAGAGAATAGTACACTTCCTCTTTTTTTATTTGCTTAGACCACATTGTTTGTTCATTATGAATAATGTATTCAGTTACGTCCCTAGTATCTACCCAAGGAATGACCCTGAATGTGACATCGTATTCCTGTTCATCTTTACAACATATTCTGAAAATGTGTCTCTTTACCTCTGCCAAGGATGTTATGAGTTTAGTGCAGTTTGTTTGTCTGTATTTCGGTATGAGCAGAATTGTGCAAAACTTACCAAACCAATTTCCATGAAACTTGGTGGCAGGATGTAGCGTGGGTCATGGAATAACCTGCTAAATTTTGAAGTGAATCCAAGTCAGGGGGCAGATAAACAAATTTAGTTTTCAGTTTGCTAACGTTGCAAGATATGGCATTTGGGCTTTGTGGACGTCTGTGCTCAACATTGCCATATATCCAGTAGACGTCAGTAAAGTTCAATAGTGACAAAACATAGCCAATGTAGAAATAAGCTGACTCAATTGGAAAAATAGCCAGACATATAAAGTGGATGTGGTTGCATATTTGCACATCATTGAACAATCGACTGTTGTCCTTGGATGAGGTCTATGCTCTCCAAGTGCCATTTTAGTTTATTCATGAAATTTGAAAGTTTGGGCACCCTGCAGAGTTAATAACTTGTACTGCCCTCTTTGGAAAGTATTACAGCTTGTAAACGCTTTTTGTAGCCAGCCAAGAGTCTTTCGATTCTTGTTTGAGGTATCTTCGCCCATTCTTCCTTACAAAAGTCTTCCAGTTGTTTGAGATTTCTGGGCTGCCTG
>JAQQZR010000010.1:10073331-10091280 GCA_030068235.1 Notoglanidium macrostoma
TTCAGAATTTATATACTTTTGTGAAGCTGCTTTGTGACAATGTCTGTTGTTAAAAGCGCTATACAAATAAAATTGAACTGAATTCAATTGCTACCAATTAACCTGTTTACCTGTGAAATGTTCCAAGCAGGTTTTTATTGAGCATTCCACAACTTTCCCAGTCTTTTGTTGCTCCTATCCCAATTTTTTTTGGAACGTGTTGCAGGCATCAAATTCAGAAAAAGTGTTACAAAAACCAATAAAGTGTATAATTTTGAACAGTAAATATCTTTGTAAATATCTTTGGCCCAAATATCTTTGTAATGTATTCAACTGAATATGGGTTGAAAAGGATTTGCAAATCATTGCATTCTGTTTCTATTTATGTTTTACATAGCATCCCAACTTTTTTGGAATTGCGTTTGTAAACGAGTCACGTTTTTTGCTATATTCTTTCAATTTTTTTTAAATAATGGGTTGAATGATGCTCCAGAGGATGTTTGATATGTTTTATAACCAAAGGATCAATGTTACAAGAACAGGCGTATTTACGTAGAGGTAATGTGACAGTTCGACTGTGCGCAGTTTATCGGTTTCAATAACATAAATTTCAGGTGCAAGTTGTAACACCACAAAACAATTAAAAAAATGTTCAGGCTAAAAACCTATGCAAGACTGTGTATAACAGCTGACTGTATACAGGGAGTAAAACTAAACTGTAACGTAAAAGCAGCAAGCACACTTCTGCTGTGATTATTTGGGGCAAAGCTATGATGCTGTTATTCCAGTGCTCTCTGATGGAGTATCAAACTTCACTATGTTTTGTGATGACAGACCTTTCTATCATGGTGCTCTGCACACCATATATACTACTACGGAGCCCCCGAAGTGACATGGGGGAAAAAAAGGTGGGCAAAAAAATAAAAATCCCGACAAAGTTTTTTTCCCCCATGTCACTTTGGGGGCTCTGTAGTACCGTAGAAATATACAGCGTTCACACTGTGTGCATTTTTCATATTCAATCTAATTTATTACTTTTGTAATGGTTGTTGTTGTCACTGGCAATTCAGGCTACACTCTTTTCACTTTCTCTAATTTGCCTGGTTCACGGTGATTTGTTACCTAAAAAAGAACTTTGGGCTATTTATTTATTTATTTTTATCAATAAGACTTAAACCCCCATCCATCCCATTTTTACATGTCATTTATATGATCCTTGTTTTCTGTTCTCAGTGTAATATTTTTAGGAATAAACCCTAAAACCACTTGTAAATGTGGTTCTCGTATAGGTACTGATTTATGTCACAGGGAGAATATTTGCTGTAAAATGCTAGGTACTTTTACTGGCAGCTATGAAATGACTGGCATCTTGAACTCTGACCTTATTGGTTCCGGCAGGTGCTAACATCACTCAGCAGTACCAAATCTCAAAAGCATTTTAATTGGTTCTGATCCTGTAACACTTCTCCTTAATGAGTCAATGTTAACAGACACCTAACTGTAGCATGCCGTGCACTATACACAAAACACATTTGCAATCATACAAAGCACAGTCATGCTGTACTGTCTAAACATAGGAATGATTTCCTTTTCCATTATTTTATTTAACTTCTCAGTAGATGTTTTATGAGAAAAAAACAAAGCAAAAAAACCCCAGGATGAACAGAGTAGTAGCTCTTATACCAATAGAGCTGCTTTGTGAATAGAACATTGTGCTACTTGTGGTGTTAAGTGCCAGTTTGAAATAAACAGCTGAGTTGTACACATATGTTAATCATTTATATACCAGATGTTTAGTGCTTTTGTGTGATTCTTTAAATCTCCTCCTCTTTTTTCCACTTGTCTTTTGTCTACTTGGATATACAATCACATATGACCTTTTTGAATGACTAAATGCCATTCCAACTGTTCCATTGGTCGAATTTCCGATGGTAAACATGGATATATATTTTTAGAACAAAAATAGGATGGAAAACATTAATGTCAAAACATTAAACATCCGATGAAACTTTGTGTGCTTCCTGTTTTTATATCTCTGGGAAACCCACAATGTGTCAGGTGTTCCATAAATATTAGTCATAGCTGGAGACAACAAGTCAGGTAAGGTAACTTTTATGGGCACAAGTATATTAAAAAATAACCAAAATTAAGAACTATTTACATATGATTTACATATTTTTTCATGATATAAGGAAAGTCTCTCATATGTTGGGTGGACCACAAATGGGGTTCCTAAAGAAAGTGTGGATGGAATTCTTATGGTTTGAATGTGTCTATTAAGTTTATATTTCTAAAAACAACTAATACTAGCTACTTATATTAAAGAGCAATAGTTAATACCAATTAACTAGATTCTTAGTGGCATCTACAGGAATTGAAATTTGATACAATTTGGTAAACAGCCGAAATACTGCATTAATTTGATAAGCGTGACTCTTGGGCATCTGGAAACTTCCTTAATTGGACATTACCAGTGCACAGCTCCAGACCTGCCTTCTCCATATAACGTTCCAAAAGTGAGCCACACAAACAGCAATTACAAGGCAGTGCATGCTCTGACTATTAACCAAACACACAACCCTTCCACTCCTTGGTTTCCAGGCCAGAGCTTAAATGAGTCACCACCCCACCCAAATAAGACTGAATCCCAAAAGCCCAAGTGGAGCCTGAGCACAGCTGTGCATATGAAGTAACGTGCAAATTTGTAAGTACCACCTTTAGTTAAATGAACACAATAGCTTATGTAGTCATGAATTTTCATAAACACAGCTGCATAGATTCAAGGTTGTTTGACGCACCACATGGCTGACAAGAGAAATCATGTCTGCTCTCATGCTAATCAGTCCAGGGCTGTTATCTTATTAGCCACCTGTAAATCAAATATGAAAATAATAAAAGGGTGTTGAGGAGTTAATCTAAGGTAGGATTCAGAGCGTAACACATTTCATGCATTAAACCATTTCCCAAATGGATCAAAAGCATGTGTGCTGGTATCAAGATGAATGTCGAGGAAATTGTTTGGTTTTTTTTTCTCCACTAAAAAGCACATTGCTTAAATTCCTCAGTGGAAAGTCCCAACTGCATCAGTAGACTTGCATTCAGATGTTGTGACATTGATCTACAGATCTGGATGACTTTCATAAACAATCTGCTTTTTGGATCAAATTACATTTCATTTAATTTCAAGCCTGGCCTTGGGCTATTATGCTATGCACTGATTCCAAAATCTACGGAGCACAGCTGCAAATAATTTATACTGGCCATACTTCAAAACAATTTAGCTCTATGGATAATAAACAAAGACACAAAAGAAGCAACTAAAAGCATAAATATTCATGGACATACACAGATAAGCCATGACATTAAATCCACTGATGGGTGAAGTCAATAACATTGCTCATCTCCTGATTGACTTTGACAAGAGCCAAACTGTGATGGCTAGATGACTGGGACAGAACATCTGCCAAATGGCAGGTCTTGAGGGGTGTTCCTTGTATGCAGTGGTTAGTTCCTACCAAAAGTGGTCCAAGGAAGGACAGCGGGTGACCTGGCAACAGATTCATAGGGGCCCATTGATGCGTGTGCATAACATAATGCTAGCTCATCTGGTCTGATCCCACAGAAGATCTACTGTAGCACAAATTGCTGAAAAAGTTAATGCTGACTATGACAGAAGGGTGTCTGAACAGTGCATTGCAGCTTGCTGTGTATGGGGCTGCGTAGCCACAGACTGGTCAGACTGCCCCAGTTCTTGCCAACAACCCGAAGGTGTTGACTTGGCCTCCAATTTCCCTAGATCTCAATCTGATTGATCGTCGTGGAATGCGCTGGACCAAAAAAGTCTTATTCGTGGAGGCCACACCTTGCAATTTACAGGAATTAAAGGATCTTCTGCTAATGTTTTGGTGCCAGATACCACAACACACCTTCAGAGGTCTTGTGGAGTCCAAGCCTCAACGGGTCAGTGTTGTTTGGGGGCACAAGGGGGATCTACAAAATATTAGACAGGCAGTTTTAATGTTATGACTCATCAGTGCATATGTGTCTATATGGATGTCCATTGATCAGTCATCCAAAAAAAACAAGGATATACTTGAGCTTACTTGGCATATACTGAGTTCCTTTTGCCCTGGCATGCCTATGTGTATGGGGGAATATGAACCCCCCCCATAAAGTAGTTTTCAATTCCCTCCCAAATGTGTTTTGTGAGTTTTCATTTGAAAAGAAGTTTGGCCCAGACATAGTTTCCCACCTTGGCCTGCATTCCTTTGAATTTCATCATGCTTCCCCTTCTATAGTTCCATAAGTTAAAATAGTTTCACAGAGACAGCTGTAATATCAGGAACCCAAGATGAATGATCTTGAGGACAGATGCATAGAGAGCTGATTAGAGATGGAAATGCTGAACGTAAAAGTCTGAAGAAGAATGCATGCAAAATATCCTCTAATTATCTAAGGCAACACTCTGAGGAATGTCTGGTTCCTTGGCAACAACCACTATTCCTCTCAAACAAGTGGCTTCTTTCATAACAAACTTGACACAGGGTGCATCTGTGGTGTGGAACTAATGCATTCAAATATATTTTGCTTTAAGTATTATCTTTCTCAGATTAGCATTAATCTTTCATCTAGCATTATCTTTCTCACAGCATTATCCTGAAAATGTATAGATTGTATGTATAAGCTGAGCAAGTAACTACCCACACAATTTTGCCCAAACAATGTCACAAAGTCATTTTAGCAATTTGTATTTTTTTATCTTTAGCATATTTTATGTTTTATGTGAACTAATGGCCAACTAGGCCTAATCAAAGACAAGAACTAGAGGATAGGAAAATATTTAATACAGGGAGGTGAGCTTGGCTTTCCAAGCTTTGGGAAAGTCCAAAATATCCCTTAGATATCCCTTAGATACAAGACTTTGAAGCCATCCGTGCCCTCAATTTATCAAGTGTATGGTTTACTTATTTCCAATTAAGCATGGCCGTTCCCTCTATAAATCAACCATGTATCTTGAAACTTTGATGCCCAGACTAGGAGCAGTATTATCATTTGATGGCAGAATGGGTTTGACCCATTTTCCTGTCTGAAACACCCTTGAGAAAGCAGAACCATGAAGAATGGACACTGTCTTGGGCCAAAATCATAAACCCTAACCACTTGCCTAGTTGCACGCAATCACAGATCATCTTCTTAACCCCTTGAACCACCTCCCCCAACCCTCGCCCAAACCCTTTCACTGCAAAGCCACTTTGTGAAGCAGCCAGAGTTTTCTCATGCTCTCCCTGGTGGCTCTGACTCATACATGACTCATGTGGAGATGTGTAGGGGAATTTTTCAAGTACCTTGATGAGCTCTGGTGTTCTCCCACCCCGACTCACCCACCACCCATTCACACCTCCATTCAGCAGAAACATCTGGAAAGACAGTAGTGACACTGTCCATATGGAACAAAGCACTTCCCTTTATGTAGATGCCAGAGATTATACGGTGTTACTTGGCTTTTGGGGAAGGAAAGGGCCGATGTTCATTGTGGTTCCCTAGAAGAAAACAACCCCCTCTGTGAAATTAACAGCTTTGGGAGTTCTCCTTTATTGTAGATTTGAAGAATTTCTCATATGCACAGAAGTTAATCATTCCAGTATAGTTCTTTTGGCAACTGGTTTTATGGGACATTTTACAGAGAGCTGGCTGTCGTCCAGTTCTGTGAGATATTGAAGTCTTTTCACATACAAGGTCAACACCCTCGTATTTTTCCTTCCAACATAAAAAAATGTTCCTGTTGTCAACGAAGGAACTATGAGTTGCCAAGAGCTATATTAAAAAGTAATTTCTGTCTGAGGTGGACGTACGTGGTGGTATCACACAATTATTCACTTAAAGTGCAGTAAAATCTACTGAACGATCAGACATAAAAGTACATTATTGGTATAATTTACAGTGGATATACTGAGTGAATGTATGTACAGCAGACAGTTCAATCAATGTGAGCTGTATTTATGTTAATTTGTATAAATCTCAGTGTTTTTGGAGTAAAAATTTTGAGGCAGCTGAAAATGTAAAATGGGCAGTGTGGTCGCCCAGGGGGTAGGGTTTCCGCCTCAAGGGGCATACACACGGGAAGGGACTGGTAGCAGAGTGGCAACCAGAGACCATGGAATATCAACGTAATTCAGTGACTTGTAGTGATGACATGCAAAATAATCGTTAGTGACGTGAAGTGGGCGGATAATCTCTTGTTAGTTTAATCACTTTGAAGCTACATAATTGAGGCGACTACCAATGGGAGTGAAGAATACTGTTGACTTACCAATAAATATACAAGAGGGCTACATAAGCAACCAGAGCCTAGAAAGTCCAATAGCGAGCAACCATCAGTTACAAAGGGCAATGATGGGCAGCGAGTGAATTGCTTGCTGTGTATATGCCCCTTCACAGCTCCAGGGTCCTGGGTTTGATCCTGAGCTAAGGTTACTGATTGTGTGGAGTTTCTCTACTTTTTCTTCCCATGTCCGAGCTGGTTTCCTCTTGGTTCTCTTTCACCAAGCAAAAACATGCCTGCAGGTCGAGTGGCTGCACTAAATTGCCCCTAGGTGTGAAGGAGTTCCTGAAGGTGAATAAATGAATTAACCTTATAAGTGATCAAATATTGTTTGCATAATATGGCTTATGGCTAAGTTGGCTATGGCTAAGTATGGCTAATTATGGTAAATTGCCTGTAGGTGAGAATGAGTATATGAATGTTGGTATGTGGTGCCTTGTAATGGATCAACCGTGACCCTGATGAGGATAAAACAGTTACTGGAGATTAATGACTGAAAGAATTAATTAAAAAAATGTTGACTCTAGAACCCTCAAGCATTCTCCAGTTTGTCTCTCAGGGAACCCCTTAAAAAGGTCTGGGCCCCCAAAAAGTGTTTGCCTTACTGTTGGGAAATTATGAGTTTGAATACATACAATTTCTCAGTCCTCACCAGCTAGTAGTCCAGGTCAGCATAACTGGACCTGGTCTTTGGGTGGGATGGATGCCATCACTCTCTCTCTTGATTGGAGCAAGACTAAGTAATTGTTGCTATCACTGAACTCACGTACATATACAGAAAACTGCAGTAAGCACTTTCCTCCAAGCAGGAGGAAATAATCATCTGTCAGAAAGGGTTAGAGATACTGGAGAACCCATTTAGAAAGCAAAGAACCTTTATCTGACCAAAAACAAAACAAAACAGGGGAGCAATTATTTCTTAGTGTGTACTTAAATAACTCAGATTTGCAATAATACTCCTCTTTTACCAAAATTAGACATTACACTGAAGTTGATTTCTGTAAGACATTTTTAACAAATAATGGTCTCACAATTTAAGGCAAAACATGTAACCACTCCTTTACATTACCTTCCATACCAATTTAAAATTGGTTTAACAACATGAACTGTGTACAGTCTACAAGAAACATGAAGTACTTTTATCAGTAATTGTAAACGATAGATACGAAAAGGGGATATAATACAAAACTTCTTTTGAATACATTTAACAGGTTCAATATGTCACAGTAGCTAGAGAATCTAAATTTTCCTTTCTAATTATCTTTCTCCTTGAGTACTTTGGTACATGTAGTTACATTTTGAAGATGTCAGTGTCTTATATTTGATGAAAAATGTCTTAAGAGACGTGCACCTTGCTTTCTGTGCACTGAACCAGGAATGGCACAGCTCAGTTAAATGGTTCAGCACTTAGCATGGAAAAAAACCACTTTAGTGAAATAGGAAAAGACCACAAATTTTTTGGCCCATCTTCTGTCAAATTCCCAGACCATGGGAATGTCCACCATCAAATTAATCTAGGATCTGATTTCCTCTGGAAGTCTTCTAGGTCAAGCCTATTAAACTATTAAACTAGTGGTCAGATTCAGCCAGTATCTGTTTGGAAATGGAATGCATAAGGCTTTCTATTCATTATTACTAATAATATCTGGGCTTTTTATAGTGGAATAATAATAATAATAATAATAATAATAATAATAAAAATAATAATAATAATAAAAGTCTTTTTGATTATGCTTTTTCAAAAATTATTACTAGATTAAATAACAGAGTTCAAGGCACTGGGCTTGAGGCAGGAATACAACCTGCATGGGATGCCAGTCCACTCATTCACACACACATTTACACCCATTTAGCATTGACAATTCATGTAGTGGCATGTTTTTGGATGATGGAAGGAAACTCTGGAACCTGGAGAACACACGCAGAAACTCAACACAGAGAGTAACCTAATCTTAAGGTTAAATCAGGGACCCTGGAACTGTAAGGTGGCATTGTTACCCACTGTGCCTGAATCCATAATCCAAAGTGAAAATCCAGACAAACAAGTTTGACATGAAAAACACTCATGAAAATGAAAGCTGTGTTCCAACAAGACAGGACTGATGCAAATACATTATCACCAGTCCTGTGACATGTGACTTCCACTATGTGAACTTGCTTTGCCATGACAATAAAAATTAATTCACAAAAAGGTTTGCTTATGTAATAACAGGACCAGTAAAGTTATATTAATATAAAATATCAAATATAATAAAGTTTGCATGGTGGCAAAGCAGGGACTGTTGCCACCTCACAGCTTTGATCCTGGATGTGTGGGTTTCATCCACGTTCTACGGTTTCCTTCTAAAACATGCCAGTAGGTGAACTGGTGACTCTAAATTGCCTGTAGGTGAAGGAGTTTATGCATGTATGTGTTCACGGGGCCTTGCGATAGACCGGCATCCCATCCAGGGTGTATTCCCACCTCACACCAAGTGTTTGGCAAGAGATTTACTGCTACCTGGTTACTCAAGATAAATAAATGAACAATTAACATATATCTGACTTAATCCATATATTCTGTATGCTTGTCCTAAATTTGCCCACCTGTTTGGAACAGCTGAATAACCCTGATTGAGATATTAGCTGGATATACAAGACAACACAAATACAAACTGCAAACTCGTGTTAGGTCAGTGAGGCAGAATTGCACAAACATTAGGACATTCAGGCCAGGGGAACATGCCAAGATGCCGAGGCTGGATAGAGTAGGAGGGTGACAATGCAAATGTGCAGGCTTTACTGCTGCCATGGTGATTAAGCCAGTAGACCAAAACAGACCAGGCTTTCATGGGATCACAGCTTCGCCCACCACTGTGCTGGGGTTAAGGTCACCATCAGGGGTCAGAAATCCCTCTTCATCTTCTTCCTTGTTTCTGTCTCTTTCCTGTGCAACACACAGCTTAACTGTACAAAGGAAACGTATTTCCCTGATTTATGTTGCACCTTTGATTTAATAAAGGTGGAATAACCTTATTTCTTTTTTTCTGACACTAGATGACTGGATCAGGGACATTTTGTAATGCAGAAGACATGTCTGTCTTCCCCTCAAATTTTTGTCCTCCTGTCAAATCACTACGGATTTGGGCACATATTTACAAGTCCCCTGAGACCCAAAGCAATGTTTTTAAAAACATATTGCATGTTCTTGACCCTAGAACACAAGAAAGACCTAAATAAGGAGAATTGCGGTCGTGGGAAAGTCGTATACTCTTACATCACTCTGTGACCTTTGCCATTGCCCAAATCAAAGTAAATCCAGACTCGTGGTATGTTGCATGTGGCATTACATTTTTCCTCCATTTCTTTTCTGATTTGTTTAAAATAGTCTAAATTCAGCAAACACTTTATGAGAACATAATAGCGATTATATACATTATATAACGTGTATTATATATAAGAGATATACATTATATAACTTGGCCTGTATGTAAAGTCAGTTTCTCCAAGGACTTGCTTAGCTTGTCTTACTTTTATTTCTATATTTTAAGGGACATAATGCATTATTAGCTTACAACTGCAATACAGTTGTAAAGAAATGTGAGAATTCCAATGCTTTGGTGAAAAGCAAATCCTGATTATACAGGAAACAGTACAGAATTATTGGCACCCACATTATTGGTGCCCAGGTTTCCTCCAGGTCCTGTACTTCTCCCACATCCCAAAAACATGCCAGTAGTCGGATTCACTCATTCATCTTCAGTAGGCCTTTAATCCTGGTCACTGGGGATTCAGATCTTATCCCAGGTACAATGGATGTAAGGTGGAAGTAAACCATGGATGGGACTCTATCCACACACATTCACACCTAGGGACCATTGAGGGAGCCAATTCACCCGAAAGTAAACTGTAGAAACCAGAGAAAATCCACACAGACACAGAAGCATGTAGCAGACAGTAGCCTAAGCTCATGATCAAACCAGGAACCCCAGAGCTGTGTGGCAGCAATGCTACCTGACGTGCCACCAAACTGCCCAGGAGGTGGACTGACTATGCCAAATTGCCCCTAGGTGTGAATGAATGTTTAATTGATGACTTGTAAGGACTGACATCCCATCAAGGGTGGATTCCCCACCTCACTCTCAGTATTCCTGGGCTCGGACAACCCTGACCAGGATAAAGTGGCCACTGAAGATGAATGAATGAATGAATGACTTTTTCACATGAATGCTCTGAGAATGTCACGTGTCTTTAGGTTCACGTGCAATTTTAGATTATAACATAGAAAAAATCTTGCATGTGATCGCATATTACTTACGTATTACTTACGTGTTTCTAAATATTCATTATATATTATCTATTTCACGGCAACTACCTCAGTTCGATGTTACACAGCATTATACTGCACATACAACTGCACATACAGTATCTGCACTTTATCCTAAATATAGTCCATACTTTTTCTGCCATCTGTCTTTTATATCCTTTATATTAAATTTTCATATTTTTCTTGCTAATAAATTCTGTTTTATGTAAATTCTGGGATTTTTATGTTTTCCGGATAGCTGTAAAAAAGGAATTCCACTGCACATTGTTCTATTCTTTGTAGCGCATGTGACCAATGAAATCTTTTACTGAATTTACTCAGAAGGTTGTGAGTTTGAATCCTGTCTCCCAACAGCATCCACTGTCTGCCCTTGAGCAAGGTCCTTAAACCTTAACTGCTTTGCTCAATTGTAAGTCACTCTGAATACAAGCATCAAATGAATAAATGTAAATGAATAGAGAAACCACATACTACCATTCGAACTAAGAACTAGGTCTGAACAGAAATACTTTTTAGTACTGTACTCTCGCAGAAAAAATGGTATTCAACTATGCTTTTCCTTGTCACTGTGGTGACAAGAATTTTTTATACCTTGTATTAATCTATCCATCCATCCATCCATACATACATAATCTATACTGCTTATCCTTTAAGGGTCAAAAGGAAGATGGAAGCAATCCCAGCTAACTTTGGGCGAGAGGCAGGGTACACCCTGGGCAGATTGTATCTATCACAGGCCTAACACAGAGATGAACAACCATTCCCACTCACATGGGCAATTAGAGTAGCTAGGTGATCGAATCTGCGTGTCTTTTGGCTGTGGAAGGAAACCGGAGCTCCCAGAGGAAACCCACGAAGGCAGAACATGTAAACTCCAGACAGAAAGGCCCCAGTCGGGGCCAAGGTTCAAACCCAGAACTATAGCGTACATTTAAAGCAAGACTGGTACTTAAGGTCCACTTTCATCATGCCTAATTTAATACACATTACCTTGTAAAAAAACACTCAAGGAAAAGTACTTTTATTTGAGCTTTTTTTCCTGAGTATATAGTTGTCAGTGTATACAGTATGAGCTCAAATAAACTGTTACAAATCTACCAGGTTAATGAGTTTGGGGACTTGGCCTCCTGCTGGTTATTTGAGCGCGCGAGCGCGCGCGTGTTTGTTCGCGGTCACGTGGTGCTGAACGGCAGCCTGGCTGTGTCTCGCGCTCGCCTCCACCCGCTCAGCGCCGCACATGGATGGACTCGGCTCCTCTCACAGCACGGTTCCTTTCAGGAAACCTTCATGGGGACTTGGGAAGAGAAGATACCCGAGGAAGCAGGGAATGAGCGCCGCGACCGCAGCTTTCCATCCCATTGCACATCTCTTTAAGGGGGCATTCTGTGGATTTAATTAAGAACGTCTGATCTTTCTCTCTCTCTGACCCTCAGCTACAGGTGAAAACTGCGATTACACTCCTGAAGTTTCATTTGTTATTCTGCGACTGATAGGTGTTTTGTATATTTGCAGCCCTGGGTGCTGTTGTTTTGTTTGTTTGTTTTTTTAGCTTGAGGCAGCTAAGACGCCTTTCTTCTGTCCAGTTTTGTAGAATTTGGGGGGCAAAGGTGGGCAGAGCGACCACTCAGGGGTGGCAGAACCTGATTATAGTGTAGTATAGTCACAGATTTCATGTTCAGGATGTCTGATTTGTCTCTTGGCACACAATGAATGGTAATTTGCATTGCAGTTCCTAATGCATTGATTTATATCAGCATGGATAGTTTAAAGTATATTCAATAATCTATGAATTGCAATCGACTTCTTAAAGATGAATCCAGGTTAGCATAGCAAGGAGCAGGGTGCGAGAGTGTTTATGATTTACATATATAATTTATCACTTAATTGATATTAGTCTTTGCAACACAGAGACTGAAGCTGAGTTTGCATACTATTAAGACATACAGTGTGTTAGGCTTCGAATAGTGTTATGATATTATAATCATAATGATAATAAAGACTGAGAAAAATCTAAAAGACGCACGGGAGTTGGAATCTCCTTTCCTGAATGTGCTATAAATATTCTCTTATAACCCGACTGCTGCCTGGTCAACCTTTGCCCATTCTGCTTGGTATATATTTGCCAGATGTCTCCCACTGCTTTGTTGAGATCAGATCTGGGTTGGGCTGGGGATTCGTGGAGTTGCAATTTGTTTTTGGTCTTTACTGTATGCAACTGCAAAACCAATCACTAAGTGTTTTCATATGTAAGTGTTACAGCCTCAGATGATATAGAGTGCAATGGTTGCAATATTACATTTTGTCCACATCTAGCCTTGGTCTGAAACAATGAGTGTCTATTATATATTTTAATTATATTATGTGTCTATTTTCATTCTTAGTAGAAGAGGCAGCGATTAGAAATCCTTAGTCACATCTTTTGAATGGCTTTTTAAGGCTAATACTGCACAGACAGATTAAGCAATCAGGTTAGTGTAGTGTGTACTGTTCAGACTCAGTGAAGTCCATATAGTTTTAAAAAAAAGTTACCCAAAACCGGTGTTTTTACTGTAGGCTTCATTATTAATGCCATATTAACATTTGTTAACAGAATTATTAACAAACTATTTTGGCCTAACGTTTTAAATGTAGCTCCATGCCTGTCACACGTTATGGGAGGATAGCACTGAATCCAACTCAAGCGTTAAGACCTTATCCTAAAATCCCTGTTTGCGACTTCTGTACTGTCGAGGCACTTTCATTTAAACTACTAAAAAAAAAAAAAAAAAAAAACGCTGTGCTAATAAGACAGGGACCTACAATGAACAGCATGGAAAATGTATAGATATTTACAGATTTCCTTTGCCTCTGCCCCAAATCAGCAGAAACGCATGTTTTGAAATTTTATCACTGCTCAATATTCCAAACAGATCGCCGATCCCGTGATTCACACAAGGCCGGTGGCTAAAAATAACACCGTGCTCAGTCAGTTCATATTTTTGCATCCGATCACAAACAGTGTTCTCAATTTATGTTGGTTTGCCTGATTGAAGATGTAAAAAAATACAAAGTAGCACTGGAAGAAATTCCAGCAGGAAAGGGAACGAGCACGGAAAAAAAAGCTCGGACGTTCAGTTATAATAACAGTTCCCTTGATTGCAGACAGAGAGGCCAAAGAATGTGTTTTAGATTTTTCTATTTGTTTAATCTGAAAGGTTGAGATGAATGTAAACAGGACAATCAGACCGCATTAAGTAATTGGGGAAGCTTTTGTGAACATTTTCTCATTCCCATTTATCTCCTCAGTTCTACCAGTATGGCATCCATGCTCCATCCTGTTCTGCTCCTTCTACTTCTGTTACTTCATGTTGAGTCAAGTTCCAATCAGAAGGCCAAGTGGCCATTGCAGCGTGTGCCTATAGTCTTTCCTGAAAAGACTGAGAAGCAGCTGCCTCCTCATTTCATGGGCACAGCTCGTCTGGACGTGACCTCTTCCTGCAGTCCCGAGTGTCACAAGAAAGCCCCAACGCCCAGCTACTGGGACCTTCGACACTTCCTGTCCTATGAGACTCTCCACTTAAAGGGCCAGCTGACTGAGACGGCCGTAGGAATCTATGGCTTCAACCCAAACACGCTGAAGAGCCCTGCCGCCGAGCCGGGACGTTCCAGAGCCAAGCGCCAGATCTACGGCCACGATGGCCGCTTCAGCATTGTGGGCCAGGACTTCCTGCTGAACTACCCTTTTTCAACTGCTGTCAAGCTGTCCACCGGGTGCTCAGGCACACTAGTGGGTAACCAGCATGTTCTCACTGCAGCCCACTGCATCCACGACGGAAAGAACTACGTGAAAGGGGCACAGAGGTTGCGTGTTGGTTTTCTGAAGCCACGGCAAAAGGACCCGGCCTCGAACAACAGCACCGCTAACAAGATGAAGTTCCAATGGATCAGAGTCAAGCGTATACATGTGCCCAAGGGCTGGATAAAAGGCAATGCTAATGACATCGGCATGGACTACGATTACGCCCTCTTGGAACTCAAGAAGACTCACAAGCGCAAACACATGAAGCTGGGAGTGAGTCCTTCTGGCCAGCAACTGCCTGGTAAGCGAGTGCAGTTCTCCGGCTTTGACAACGATCGGGCAGGCCAGCTGGTCTACCGCTTCTGCAAAGCTGGAGACGAAACCTACGACCTTCTGTATCAGCATTGTGATGCTCAGCCTGGCGCTAGCGGCTCTGGCGTTTACGCCCGGATGTGGGACCGCAGGCGCCGCCGCTGGGAGCGAAAGGTGATCGGCATCTTCTCGGGACACCAGTGGGTAGACCTCAATGGTGCCCCCCAGGAGTTTAACGTAGCGGTGCGCATCACTCCTCTCAAATATGCCCAGATCTGTTACTGGATCAAAGGGAATTATATGGACTGCAGAGAAGGATGAACAGAAGCTTCAGTATTAACCTTACCTTCATTAAAGTCCTATGCATCCTCTAGTCTAGATTCATTCAAATGGAGTTTGAACACCTATGAATACATGAAACACTGGCATGTAAACACTGAATGAACTTAACACCCATTCACACACTGTAAATATTCAGAAATGACAAGGATTTCTTGAAACTTATCTCCAGTTTGTTACTTAATCAAATAATTTTGCACAGTCTTCTTTAGTTTAAGTTTAGCTTCAGCCTTTCCAATAGTGTAGCTCCAATTTAGGCTCCAGCATATAAACTGTGGCTAATCTTTTAGTTGGAGCGAAAATAGCAAACAGTTGGGAATAGACAGAAAGAATATGAAGGTAGCAGACGGAGCGGACGTCACCAAAGATGCTTTTTAATGCCTGTGGACGTCTCCAGTACAAAGCACTGTAGGCTTTAAGCCTTTGTGAATGTTTTCATTGTTTGTGAAGAATGTACTCCAGTTTAACCAAAGGTGCTTTTGAAATAGCTAGCCAAGTCAAACATACCAAGGTCTTCATCTACTGTATGAAGCGCGACATGATGTGATAGCATGTGCTTTCTATTCTGTTAGCGACCCCTAGTGGTCAAAGACATCACATGAACTGGCCACAAGACCCGAGTTCCAGACGTGCTGGTGGTTGGTGCCTCCTTATGCTAATCACCGAACATTTTTGAATTAAATAAGTACTTGGATATGCAGAGATTATATACTTTAAATGATATGTTACTAATGTCAGCACCTAAAGCACTTTGAATTCTTAAATTACTGATTTCTTTAGTCATTAACAGCTTTCCTTGAAGATTCACTCTGTACTTTACAAATGTTTATTAAATGCTTTTGAAATGAATACATCATTCTAACATGTCACTGTAAATATTGCATTGTATATGATATATTTACTAGAGAACAGGAATCAGAGCTTCTTTTTTGAAAAGGCTCACTTGCTCAAAAATGTTTAAACCATTTAATTACGCATTGTGTTTCAGCTCCAGTTTGGATTCACGTTTTTAAAAAAAAAAAACCCACATACACAATATGCCATAAATAGAATATTCTTTCCAGACCCTAAAGCCTATAATGTGCTTATGTGTAATTTTTATTTTTCCCCAAACAAGACACGTACACGCTGTGAGACAATGGGAGAAGTTTTCTTGTTTTATTCTGGCATTCTGAAATAATGCTGCATTGTGTCAAATACTGCACGTCTGAGAGACCATGGCCTCCATAGCATCTACGCAGCCATAATCTTTAACCATGTTGAAAGTAATAGCAAAGGTAGGCTCTTATAGCATCCTGTGATTTGGCACAGAGATGAACATAAATAAACAGGAAACAAAGTGGCATCTATTAAGCTTCAAAATGCTGTTGCGACAGGAAAAAACGTGGAGTCTGGAAAAAAAAAATTTATAAAATGCACCAATATCATGCTATCAACAGTTAATAATCATAAAATACAGTAATGCAGTGAAGAGAAATAATACAGCATTCACTATACAAGATTGACTTTCATTCATTCTCAGACCTCCACCTAGAGGGTACAGCTGAACGCCTCTCTGGACTGGCTGCCTGTGGTTTTTATAAGAGCATCTTTGGCGAAATTTGGATGTCAAGTGAGAAAACGTGCTAAAAATCATGGACGCTTCTCCCCGTCTGCTTCTTTTGCCACTGTTTATTTTTTTTTTTTCCCTCCAAAACTTTTACATAGGGGACGAAATGACATCACGTCATGCAAACGTAATGCCCTGCGCTCGTTCATGTAACAGTATACAAAATAAAATATTTTCTTAAATAGATAGAAACGTTGCAGGAAAATAGAACCGTATCAAAAGAAATACCAGCTGGAGTTCACAGTCATTTGATAAAACACCCTAAACAGGTCCAGCACACATCACTGGGACTTGAGGCCCAGGCTGTTGCTGTTCAGGGGGTACGAGTAGGCTTTGCCCAGCACGATCCGGTCTCGCAGCAGCTTGAACAGCACATAGTAGTTGCAGAACAGAATGAGGCCTAGCGAGAGCGTGTGATTCCAGCGCTCGGAGCGCAGCAGAGAGTACAGCTGGTACAGCACCACGCTTGACTCTATTCCGATCAGAAGGTTCAGGATCCGCAATGGCTTATGGAACAGGAACTGGGGAGGAATGCAAAGATAGCCCTTAACCACTGCGTTCTGTTCAGGAATTAGCAATGAATACAACAAGGCCAGTTCACTGGCTTATAAAGAAACGTACATTTAATATCACATCATAAAAACCAACGCACTGCAGAAAACGCTGCAGATGCAGGACAAGAGCTTCCGTTTCTGTTCACATCAGAATGAAGAAAGTGTGATCTCAGTGGCTTTGACTGTTGCATGACTGATGGTGCCAAGTGGCTTTCGCAAACTGCCGACGTCCTAGAGTTTTCATGCACGACACAAAAGGATGTAGAAAAATAAATACAGGGTGTCTGAAAAGTCAGGAACCATCATCAGCTACTCAGTGTTGCGGTTTATTTAAATGACTGTAGCCTTCCTCAAATCAGTCAGGCCGTTCTCACCTCAGCTCGTTTCCACACACAGAGCTGCCACTCAGGCAACGGCTTCTGTAGGGTTGTTTTTTGCACAAGTCTGTGTAAATTGTAGAGACTGCTGTGCGAGAATCCCCAGGAGATCAGCAGTTTCTGATATATTCAAACCAGCCAGTCTGGCACCTACAACCATGCTAGACTGAGATCACACATCGTCTCCATTCTGAGGTCTGGCATAATCATTAACCAAGGCTCTGTGACATGAAAGGCTGACTGAAGACGTGCATGAATGAACAGTGGAGCTTGTGTTCCTACTGAACTCACTCATGTATACACTACCGGTCAAAAGTTTGGGGTCACCTACTCTTTTTCATAGGTTTTTCTTTATTTTTTTTGCTTTCTACAT
>JAQQZR010000010.1:10116134-10126760 GCA_030068235.1 Notoglanidium macrostoma
ACACACACACACACACACACACACACACACACACACACACACACACACACACACACACACACACACACACACGCCAGAGAATTTAATGCAGAAAAGGTAGCCAGAAATCACTGTGGCTACTGGGACGTTCAGAGACTCTACACACGGTGGTGAACACGTGACTGGCGCTACAGAGAGCGCCGTGACTGACAGCAGGATTGAAATAAAAACAACTCCATGCTTCGGACACGGAGACACGCGCTAGTGGCAGCTTGGCCGTACGATTAGCAGTCTGAATAGATCACGCCAACACGACGCAAACATTGCCTCATTATTAAGCTCCGATTATTAAAAAACTGAAAACGTCGCCTGATCGTTTCTCCGATCTTCTAGGACGAAGCTTTTTCTTTTACCTCTCATATGGGGTTTTACTGGAAACTAATCAATGTTGGAGTGGCGTGTCTGGCTGGCTGACACGCTACAGTCTCGAGAAACTAAATCAAGCTCACAGTCGTTTTGGTTCGCTCCTGCGGCGGCGGTGATGAAGGAGAAGGCGAGGAAAACTGAGCTGAGCGCGCCGAGCTGCTTTTATGGTATAGCGCATGCACCGAGCACTTCATGCTGTAATTCCTCTAAAGCTACAGTAAGGGGTGTGAAGTGTTCAGTACTGAGCAAAAGTCTGAGGAGAAAAAAGTGCAAGGAAATGCTGTACACACGTCTTCACAAATAAAGAAATAAAATCTTTCTACTTAAAAGAAAGATACTACAATGCGCAGTTAACAGTAATAAAGTAAACCAAGTCTATATGTGTCCCCGCTGACTGCGCAAAGGTCAGGTACAGTACTGGAGCGTGTGCGATCAGCTCGGCAACAGAAAACGTCCGCAAAAAAAAAAAAAAGGTCTGTCCACGACCACAGCCGCCTACAGTGAAGAGAACAGGCCTATAGAGCACTTTCAAACTAGTTAAAGAAAATAAAAAAAAAACACACCAATAAACGTGCAGCTTGGTTGTTTTCTTCTGTGCCAGGCTTCGTGTTAGCATTCGCGCAGTCACTAGTGGCTTTCTTCCTATTGCTACTCAGTAAAGCATGCTTGTGCTTGAGAAACACGCTACATAAATAACATATCATCATCATCATCTCTGCTACCTCCTTCCAAACTCCGTAATGTCTCTGCTCACATTTAATTCGCTGTAACAGACGACAGACTGGGAACGAACCACGTTTAGAATTTCCAAGTCTAGTAGGACAGAAGAAGGAACGGAAGATCCGAAAGGGAAACAAAAACCCGCGTGCCGTAAAATTGGTCCAGCGGTTTGTACGGCTGTGTTGTTTTACTGCGTTCGTAGTTTCCATAAAACCTTCCCATCACTTTGGCTGGTCCTCGTCACTCTGATCACAGATGTGCGCTACACACGTAGTGAGAAACTGCTGCTTTGGTGCTCAAGTGTGAACACAGGGTTACGGAACAGGATAGAAGTGAACGGACGGGAGGAATAACACACGGCAGGCCGCGCTCTTATAGGACAATGAGACACAGTGTGCATTATATTTGTAAAACAGCACGGTCTGGAGCGGCTTATTTACTTACACCACAGTGATTTGACAATGATGACTAAATCATGTGTTGCTGCAACCAACTAAGAAAGTTAGCGGTGGAAATGTTACCCAGGAGCCCTGCATTCACATGCCTTGCTTTTTTTTCCGTACTACAGAATCCGCAATTTTTTTCAGAATTTGGGTTCTCAAACTCGTTAGCCAGCTGATCCTTTTATTTCTTCTTCGTTGGCTTCCTTTCAGATTCATGCTGCCGCGTGTGACGTGCTGCCCAGAAGTTTGTCCGTTCTAGGCTACCGTGGCGACGCAACATGGCGACTCTGTAGAACGGGACCCGCTCCGAGTACAGATGTAAAGGACTCGTTCTAATCTAATCTAATCTAATCTTACCGTTCGCAGTTCCAGCTGATTATACACAAGTGAAAACATACGTGCGTACATTATATTTCATTTCTGCTAACAGAGCCTCCTAAATCCTACAGTGAACCTTGCAAGATGATTTGCCCATAACTATTGAGTGGTAAAATACTTCTATGAAAAACTAAAAGTTTAAGAATAAAATTAATTAGTAATTATGTCATATGGTCGTCACAGGGATAATCAAAGTGTGTGTGTGTGTGTGTGTGTGTTGTGCTGTTGTGTCTCGCCATATGTTAGAAAAGAGCAAAATGAGGAACTGAGCAAGAAACTTTAGGCCATGAAGTTTAACCGCCCTGAATTTCACCAGCTCTACTGAAGCAGTGCTTCCACATATGAACAAAAACAACATATCAAATCATGTGCCTTCAACAAAGAGCCAGAAAGACAACAGGGACAAAGAATCACAAGCTTAGCATCTCAGCTCAGGCTAGATCTCCATGTAGACGGTCTTGTTTGGTTTGTGCACCAGAATCATTATAATCAGTTATTATAATCACACTTGCACTCGACTCGCGTGCAGCACTCGGACGCGTGCAGCAGTCCGGCGCGTGCGTTGCTGTGCAGTTCACTTCACTTAGCCAGGTAAATGCAACCTGTAGCTATTACAACGTTTCCTTCCCACTAACTTGAGCTCCCCAGAAAGCAGCAGCTCACTGCGAACCGAAGATAACCTGAGCGCTTTATCTTACTCAGCTTAACTACGTGACTGTGGTTTGGGTCGAAAATACAGGAAGAAGAAGAAGAAGAAGAAAGCGTGTACTTTTACTTAGCGGTTACGTATGCTAGCTAGTTAGCCTGGGTTAGCTCAGAAGCTAACTAGCAGCTGTGTAAAGTTTGCATTTTAGGACAGCACTTTTCTCCGTGTTGGCCACCGCAGCGCAGTGGGGCGTGCAGGAGGAGAAAAGAAGGAAAGAAAACACTCACACATCAATTCCGAGCGGACGGAGTGGACGCATCAGGAGTCAAACAGCGAGTCCACACACAACATTTGTTTCTCGGGTGATGCTTTTAGAATAACAACCGGAAGTTCTTTAGCTGGAAACGGAGTCACGCACTCGAATACCAGCCCCGGTTATTGTAATTTTTATTTTTCCCACAGCGCCGTTCAGTCATTAAGTTGCAAACTTAGCCAGAGTGATGAGTTAGGTTTTAGCTCCGCTCTTCCCAGCACGCAAACCGACGTGGCAAACCGAGTCCTCGCTCGCTCTGACGTCATCGACGCGGCGACGTGGGTTCCCTGCGTGGCGCGACACGTTCGCCTCGGTAACGGCCGCGTTCCAAACAGCGCCCAGTTCCCTACACAGGCGCACTACACACGACAGGATATAACGGCGTTTATAACCCTAGGTAGTGCGCTATGTGATCAGCAGGAAGCTACTTCGGATTACTCCGCAGTTACCTCTTTCCTGGCCAGGTGGAAAAACGCTTCTTCGGTTAAAATGTGAGCAAGCACAGGCTAGCTGTGTGTAATATATAACACAGACATGAAAATGTTTCAAGGTGTATATATATATATATATATATATATATATATATATATATATAAAATTTTTTTTTCTTTTTTTTTTTTTTTAATTAAGTGAAGATTTGCAGTAGTACAACATTTCTGAGGTCCTTCGAACAAGCTAGTACTTTTAATAGGGTTGTGATGCACATAAATACTTCAGCTGAGTTTCATTCCCCCCCCCCCCCCAAAGTGATCATTTTTCCCTTATTTTATGCTTCCTGATGAACAAAAGTAAATGAACCATTATAACCCCATACCAATTTGCTCATCTGTGCAAAACAAGCGAGACATCACGTTTAGTTACAATTTTATTAAATATATATCTGACGATGCTTAAATCACAAATACATCCTTCCACCACATGTTAATAAGCCATTGTTCTGTTTTGAAAAGAATTGTCATATCTTTGGTCTCTTCATTTTTAACATTCTTAGCTTATGTCTTAATTACCAACATAATATGCAAAATGTGTGTTCGTTAACAATAAAACAACAAAAAGATTATTCACACACAGGTAAAGAACAAATACAGCTTAGGTTAAAGAACAGATATCCAAGGATTTACCCGTTAGGTTAGCTTCATCTTCACTTCATTTCACTAGATCAACCAAAGAAAAGCATTTCTATATTATAACTGTTTTTGATTCAGGTTTCTTCAACGATGGCATTTATTCACTTACAGTGTCTTTTTGAGGCATTTTAAAAGAAATTGCTTTCAAGAATAAATACATCTAAAATATATATACACACACACAAACACACAAGACGCATAAACTGATGTAAACAAAACAGCTTTAAAAATCATGATGTGTCCTTTAAATGTGTAAAAAAAAAAAAAAAAAAAAAGCTTCCATTATATACAAATAAGCATTACATCATGGACAAGAAAATGAGCATTCAGAGATCTCCAGACCCGAGCTTCAGGCCACTGGATTTTACATCGCCTTGAAATTCAGTAGCTTCCACATGCGATGAAATTGGCAAGATGGCTCAAATGCTTTTATTTATATAAAAGATTGACTCGGTTAATTGAGGGGAAACAAAACAAAAACTCTCTTTAACATACTCACTTTCTTTATAAGTTTTAGAACGAGGGCAGTCTGCCTTTCAAGGCAGTGTTATTCATGTCCAATCTGACTATTCTTCAAAAAAATATAAAAACCTTCAAATACTATTCACTATACAGTGCCGTCCTTGGCACTTGTTTTCGGGATCGTCTCCATAATGGTGGAAGGCAGACAGGCTTCAGATTACTACACTTGTACCACTCATTGAGCTCTTAACCTAAAGGAAAGAGAAGTCTTTGTTAATTTCCAACCCAAAAAGTGTGTGTGAGTGTGTGTGTGTGTGTGTGTGTGTGTGTGTGTGTGTGTGTGTGTGTGTGTGTGTTCAGCACCATGGCATATCCTAAAACACTCAGGGTATTCCCAATCATTTACTGTAATCCTGAGTTGTCAAAGGAGATAAGTGTTATCAAAAAATAATTAGATCATCAGTTCAAGAGTTAGTAGGATTGTCCACCACAACAGCAAATAAAACTGAACAGCTGTAATCCCTGGAAGGTAGCAGGGTGTTAAAAGGTCTGAAAACATTTCAGTACTTTCACAAAAGAAGGTTTTTAGACTCTTACAGAGAAGCGTTCGGGCCGTCTTGTCGGCTTCTGGCCTGGCTCGTACTCGCTGTAACTGGGTGGGTGGTCAGACCAGTCTCCGCCTCTGGCTCCACCTCGGGCTCTGCCTCTAGATCCACCTGCTCTTCTGCCATTGTCTTCACTGCCAGAGTCCCAGTGTCCTCTACTGCTCTCCAGAAGGTCCTCTCTGGATCGTGAGCGAGGCCGATAAGTCGCCTGGCTCCGGGTATCCAGCACATCTTCCTGACTGTAACTGCGTGCCATGCCACGTCTAGATGGAGGAGGCTGGCGGTGGCGATTGTAGCTGGATGAGCCACTGGAGTTTCCCGGGTGGTGCCGGCGGGATGCAGGGCCATCGTTCAGCCCAGAAAGCATGCTTGGAGGACCGGCATGGAAGGGCACATTCTGCACCATGTGTGCAGGTGGAGGTGGGATCATGGGGCTGGTGACATCCATGTCTCTCACCTGGTTCTCCAGGTAATCCAGCACTTTGTTGGCACTGTCCCTGCCGTGCATGCTGTGCTGTAGCATAGGTGCAGGCATGGGGCCGGGCATAGCAACAGGCATGGGGCCAGGCACAGGGCCTAGTATTGGGCCAGGATGGACAGGAGGCGGGAGAAGCATGGGAGGAATAGGGGACATGGGGATCTTTCCTGATGCTGAACCTGAAACATGATTTTAAGGCTTTAGAAAATACGAAGTGTCTGCTTTAGTGTTTCATTCATTGGTAATAATCATTGGTAATATAACTTGAGCTTAGCTTTTGTGTTACAGTTTTTCATAATCAAACAAAGGTTAAATAAAAATGACATACTTCATATAAAGCAAATTCTAATGAACTGACCTGCATACATCATGGGATTCATTTGGTATGCAGAGCTGTGAGAGCTCAGGGGTGCGTAGATCGGCTGTCCAGTAGCCCAGGAGCTCATTGCCTTCTGGGCGTTCTTCATCATCCTGTGCTGCATCACCACTGAGAGCAAGAACAGAGCATTTGTCAAGATCAAGCTGTATTTTTTTCCCCCAATGCAACTCATTCTGAAACTGCAATATACTTGATGGCCACACGTTGGCACCCCGGTGCTTTTAAGTTCACTGTTGGAAGGCAGGAGCAGTCACATTGTGCCCGTCAACGCATCAGGTGTTACCAAGTTGCAAGGCAATTAACAAATATAGCTACTGAAGCTGTTCTTACTTGAATATATGTACCTGTTTGAAGAGTGTGGCATGAAATGACATGACACTGCCGCAGACGCGTATCTGAATTAAGGTTTGCTCTTCACCTTTAGTAGTTTATTTAAACCATTTAGAAATACAGTTTAATTTTATTTTCACCCAATAACTTTGTTGCCTATGAAAAAGACCAGCATGTTTCAAGTCATAGAATGTTTCAAGGCCTGTACCACATTCAGAAGTAATGGTTTAGATGCAGAAAACCTTATGCTTATATTTATAACCAAGTGACAGACTGATAGACTTCCTGTTGCACTCACTCATGTACTACATCCATCTATTTATCTATTCACTCAGCCATTCACTCACTTGCTCACCCAGTCACTCATACACTATTGCTACAATCCCTGATATGTGTGTTAATTTTACATTTCTCGGGGCAGCAGCAGGTTTGTGGGCAGCATGGGCATCGGACATAACAGCAACATTTCTGAGGGCAACACTGGCAGCAGCAAATACAAAGGAGGAGGACCAGGAGGAAGAACCCGATGATTATGAAGAATACAGTCAGCCAATCTGAAAATACAAAAATATACATTAACTATTAGAAAGCCCAAATCCTACAATAAGCTGTATATTTAAATACAAGAACGATGAAGCATGCATGCTTCCCTACCCTTCTCAAGCATGATTTTCACTCCCATAATTATCATATGATATAAACAATTTAATTTCCCAATACACAGAAGAGAAGTTGCTTACTGTAAACAATGAGCTTGATATATACATTTGGATATCCACTTGTATCTCCAGGAGCATCAACAGAGCACATATAAACACCATTGTCCCACCACATCACCTCTCCGATCACCAGGTCCGCATCTGATAGAGAGACGAGGATAGAGTGAGAGAGAGAACAAGAAACAGAGGCAGACAGTATAAGATGAAGAGCACTCAATCTAGAAGCTTACCAATTTACCAATCTTGCCATATTAAAAACATTGAAATAAAACTTTATTCCAGTTCCACTGAAAATCATTAAAATGCTAGATTGTAGTAGTAGGGGGGAAATGATCTGGCGCAAACTACAGCATTGTGTCGTGGTAGGGCCATTGAGATATGTAAAAGTAATAAGATTGCCTGCTGGAGGAGAAATTCAACTTACATTTCCATATATTAACTTGATAGATGCTAAGGGACATGCTCAAGGACACAACAATGGTTCTTTGGCTGCCCTACAATTTGACCTCCTATTCTTTAGGACAATAGGACAGAATCTGCTGATTTAGTACTTAAAATAAATAATAATCCCATGCTCCAGGAGCTCAGAAATGAACAATGAAACAGGCATACCGTTCTGGATGGAGATTTTGCGCCCGCTGTACTGTGGGCCCAGTGTGGCCTGGCTGCTGCCGTATTTCTGAGCCACAGTCCGGATGGTGCGCTGACTGTCTGCGCAGTCATTGGACGGGTCCTGACCCAGCTGCAGAGCTGACTGGTAGGCTGAAGAGCAACAAAGGTTTCACATGAAAGCTTAGAGAGAGCAAACAAATCAAATTGATTTAAGTCTATGGTGATCATATCATTATTAATGACAGATCATACATCATATTTTCTAAATCAGGGTGGTCGGGGAAGCTGGAGCCAATCCCTTTTCATATAAATTAAATAAATTACACATATCGTCCAACTGAACTATATTTCAGCAAGCCTCCCCTTCACAGGCAGGCCGAACGAGGACATCTCAGTAGTAGTATTTTGTTATGTTTTTAAGGAAAGGATGTGATGTTATTACTAATTCTACCGAATTCACATTCTCCCAGTTAGATTAAGTAACAAACAGAGTATTAGAATAAAAATCTACATTAGAACACTAACCTTAAAGCCTCATATAAAGGATTTGCACCAAAAAGAGCTTCCATGGGTCTATATTAGACAGAAATTCTGACTGGTTTTTGGGATGTGGCTGACACACATTTAAGCACTTTTACAGAGCTAATGAAGGTCGAGCTTTTCTAACACACCCTTCCTTCACCTTCATTCAAACTGTTCAGAACCTGTGGTTTGGATCCTAGAAGCATGCAGTGAAACCCCTGTGAGCACTCACCTGTGGAGTAGTAGTCCAGCACAGGGTCTTTGCAGAATGACTTGTAGATCCAGGTGACCAGCACATTTTGAGGGTTGGCTGAAGTGGAATAGTGACACTGCATCGTGACCTGGACAAAGAGACCCGTGCTGTACTGCGACTGAGGCGATGTCACCTGAACCGAAAAGACCTCTGCGTGAGAAAGACAAATAGACACTTCATGAGGAAAGAATTGTAGGGAAAAACAATACACATATAGACAGACATATATATGCTCTCTAGAGGTTTGTCCATTCTGGGCTACTGTAGTAGCACAACATGGGGCTCCATAGAAGAGAACCCGCTACCTATGTAGAAGCTGATTCTGAGCTTACAAAAACACAATGATTCATAGTAACAGGTAATTAATTATACACTAATGAAAACACGATTATGAATATTATATTCCATTTCTGGTAATAGATCCCCCTAAATCCTACACAGTGGACCATTAACACGACCGGAGAAAATTCTCTCCGTACCTTCTCCTAGCTATATGGAATTATTTTTGTACCTTATTTCCTGAGCATGTGTTGGAACTTTCACAAGCACATTCATTAAATTTTGAAGAGAAAAAATTAATCTGAGCAAACAAAATTCTATTTGGTGCGCTGGTAGATACCTGTACACTCACAGTTCTCTTTCACACTCTTTTAACATCTCTGGCAACCCAGCAGCGACTATCACAGCGATGTGAAGCGCTAAATTAATGCACATGCTTTGTTCGGCGTTGAATAATGGCACAATTAGCAGTAAATTCACTACTGCAAGCCTCAGTAAATAATGTTGCAGGATTCATTTAAATATCCTCTCCCCCATATGTTGTGTTCTTAAAGGGAAACTCCTACATATAGGCTAAATGTACAATGAGGGCAGGTGCAAAAATAGGTCTGTCCATCTCTTTTGACTGTGTTTATTTAGTAAATCCCGACAGCAGTTTTTTTTTAACACCTTAAGAGAGTTCATGCTGGAGGAAACCATTTCATGGTCCTTTAGAAACATTAGATCTGGTTCTTGATTGTTGAATTGAAAATTCATGTGTGTATGTTCCGTCTTATAAATACAGCATAAACACCCATAAATGTGAACACACACCTACAAAAGCATATTCTCATACACATCTCTGTCCACTCGAGCCACGACTGTATATGAAGGACACAACAAACAGTAGCTAGTTAGTAGCTCCACAGAGCTCGAACAGCTCATCTCTCGTTTCTCTATCTCTCTCTTTTTCAAACATACATGATGTATTTTAAAGTACTGTTGTGTTACAAGTTTTCTTCCGCAAAAACCCATGTGGTGTTATTCAACTATTATTTTGAACACCAGTACCCTGAAATCATACTTAGCTTTGTTCAAAATGGTGGTTTAGTGTCACTGGTCCATGTTCTCTAATCACAGTACGGTTGTGGGACAGACGGCACCTAAACAGAAGTATGACTTCTGTAGGATTGTTTTTAAAGAAATCTCTTATTGGATTGTTCCAGCTTTTCTGAAAGGAAAACTCTCTGATTTCATGATTTATTTTATTTTATTTTTTTTTACAAAGTATACATATGTAATTACACCACAGTCATTGAAATCCATTACAAATTGTGATGTTTATATATATCTGTATAGTAATAATAGAAATCTTTTGGGGGAGCAAGAGAGAGAGAGAGACAGAGAGATAGAAAGACAGAGAGAGAGAAAGACAGAGAGAGAGAGTAAGAGACAGATGGATAGAGTGACAGAGAGAGAGTAAGAGAGAGACAGAGGTAGAGAGAGTAAGAGGGAGAGAGAGTAAGAGAGAGAGAGACAGAGATGGATAGAGTGACAGAGAGAGAGTAAGAGATTTTATTTTATTTTATTTATTTATTTTAATTGTTACTGTATTTGTTTTATTGAAACTGTCATTTCAATGCTTTAGAAATACTGTACACGTTTACGGTCATGCTAATAAAGCTCTTTGAATTGAATTGAATTGAGAGACAGAGACAGAGAGAGCGAGAGAGAGAGAGAGAGAGAGAGAGAGACAAAGTGTGAGAGAGACAGAGAGAGAGAGTGTAAGACAGAGACAGAGAAAGAGACAGACAGAGAGAGAGAGAGAAAGAGAGAGAGATACACAGAGAGAGAGAGAGACAGAGGCAGAGAGAGACAGAGACAGAGAGAGACAGAGACAGAGAGAGAGACAGAGACAGAGAGAGACAGAGACAGAGAGAGAGAGACAGAGACAGAGAGAGAGAAATGTTAGGGAG
>JAQQZR010000010.1:10171043-10193158 GCA_030068235.1 Notoglanidium macrostoma
TCTGATTGGACAAGATAAACAATGCTTAATTCATAAGATTAAAAATGAATAATCTGTTCAATAGAAGAACGCCATTTAAACCTGCGTGCCAGATCACATCCAAATCCAAATCTTCGTGAAGGCTATGCAGGCGTGTTTGTCCTTGAAATGTGCTCTGAGCAAGATAAACAAGAGGAAGCGAAGTTCATGCTTCAAACATAAAAAGATTTGAAAATAATTTAAACGACGGATGAATAAAAAGTTCTGAACAAAGATCTGTTCAACGGATTAGCTGAATAAACGAACAATTGGATCTCCATATCTGTGGCTCGAATTCAAAAGCGTTTCTTAAGCTAGCATGTTACAGGAGAAAAGCCGGAATGGGGAAAAGTGGTTGTAATGCCTGAACTTTCCCATTTTAAGAAGTTATGGAGGAATTCCATAGGAAAATGACCTCTTTTGAGCTAGGAAACGTGGGAACATCACCTCCTGCTAACACGGAGGAGGATATCGTTAAGATGGAAAACATTAACGGGGATGAATTAAGCTTCGGTGAATGGTTAATTGATTTAAAGCTAAAATCAGTAGTTGATGTGGTTGTTGGTGCTCATGTGTTGATCGACAACGATCAAGGAACATGTGAAACCAGATGGCCTGTTTTGCCAGTTTTGCCAGTTGTAAATATTTCGGCAGGCAGGCATCTGATTTTACTTCTACAACAATGACACCAACATGCGCACTAGCAGCTCTATGGATTTATTTCAGCGCACAATACATGGATTAAAATACATACAAGTGTGTTTAGCATTTTAATATGAAATTAAGTATTTTCTTTCTCGTTTTGAGGAAAGTGGAAATGTTTGCAGAACGTGTCGGGGCAAATACGGTTCACTAGTTTCTGTTTAATTCTCCTTTAAGTGCCCGTCCTCTATAGCGTTATTCACAGTGATTCAATACTTTAGAAGGCGAAGGGTGAACGTGACACTGAAAGAAAACGCTTGCATTGTTCTGTTCAGACACGCAGCCAGTGTACAGCTTGTTGTCTGTATGGATCTAAATGAAGAAGGAAATAAGTTGGTTGAACATTGAAAAACATCCTTTGTTTAGTAGTTTCAGGATGGTATTTGCATTTTAATTTGATTCAAAAAGATATTGAAATATTGTCCATTTGCATGATCAAGCAGTCTGGCTTAGTGAGGTCTGTACCCAACAGTCAGGCTGGCCTGTTCAAGCTATAGGAATGTTTTCGGAATTGTATTATGACGAGTCAAAAGACAAATTTGTTTCTTTTAGTAACTGCTTTTCCTGGTCCGGATCTGGAGCCTTTTTCCCGGGAACCCCTGGGCCTGGGACGGGAATCCAGTCCATCACACGGCATATTTATTTCTCGCCACAACCAAATGAAAACTACTGTAGTTCTCTTCTTAATTGTTTATGATGGCAAATCATACTAGGGCTCAGCTGATATATTTTTTTCCAATATTGATTATTATTAATCAAGGAAACCGATGAGCTCTATTTGGGGCCAATATTGATTTACTGTACATTTGATATTTATAGTGGGAACATTTTACAAGAATTCAACTCTTGCCCGTGACGGCACGGTGGTTAGAACTGTCGCCTCACAGCAAGAAGGTCCTGGGTTCGATCCCCGGGTCACCCGGGATGCCTTTCTGCATGCGTGGGTTTCCTCCGGTTTCCTCCCACAGTCCAAAGACATGCAAATTAGGTCAACTGGCTACTCTAAATTGCCCATAGGTGTGAATGCGAGCGTGTGTGGCTGTTTTCTGTGTTGGCCCTGTGGTGGACTGGCGACCTGCCCAGGGTGTACCCCGCCTCTCACCCCGCCTCTTCCCCGCAACCCAGACGGATAAAGCGCTATAGATAATTTACATTTATGTCATTTGTCAGACGCCCTTATCCAGAGCGACTTACATATGTCTTATTTAAGTTAAGGGCCTTGTTCAAGGGCCCAGCAATGGCAGCTTGGTGGTGCTGGGATTTGAACTCACGACCTTCTGATCAATAGTCTTAACCACAGACCCCCACAGACCCCCACAGACCCACAGATAATGGATGGATGGATGGAACTCTTGCTCGTAACTTGCATTAAATGAACATAATGTTTAAAATCAGAATACTTTGAACAAAACCTGGAAAAAGTCTCCTGACGACAGTCATCATCTCAAGGTGCGTGCGCATCCATAACAAAACCACTTTTATCAGCAAGGAAACCAGATCAACTGCCGATTCCAATGATCAGAAAAATGCTGAACATCGGCGCTGATAATCGGCACACCCCTACGTCATACATCGACAAAGAAACGCTTGCTATCCTAGAAACAATATTTCTGTGTTCCATTATTATTACCTGTGTGGCTACGTGCAGCCCGGCGGAGACCAGAGGAATTGCGAATGCGAATGCGAACACGCCTCTCCAAACTATGACCAGCATCTGAGTTGAAGTGATTTCCCTGGCAGTCATTTTCCTTCGAAAATGTAATCTAAATCTAATGAGTCATGGCTAGTAATTGTCACCGCGAGAGCGAAATGTCATCTGTCATGAGAAGATTGGATGAAAGCCAGTTTCCATGCGAGATGATGTGTTGCTTTTGCTTGATTTTTTTTTTTTTTTTTTTTTTTTTTTCTTTTTAAACTGTTTTGAAAAGGAAATTGCACCAGATTGCAGATGTTTAGGGTTTATTCTGTTCCAGAGCTTTGAAGAGCAAGCGCGAAGACTGACAAGAGAATGAGCTTGACAGAAGTCGAGAATGGGGAAATCCGTGACCTCGTGTGGTTATTTTCACTCTACACCACGGTCATGTCTTTAATGAGGATTCATCTTTAGCAGAAACAAAGAGGTTTGTTGTTTTTATGATGCATCTGGAGTCACTGTGCTTCGACCATTGAAGCCTAAGCGGAGTGATGGAGCATGAAGAATACTAATAAGCAAATTGTTTGGGGTTGTTTTTCTCTTGCGCAATCACTGGGCTGTAAAATTCCGAGACCATCTTGAAAACCCGGGATTATTTTTCCAGTTAAATTTGGAAATAAATATTTCTAGGTCCCCATTTATTTATTTATTTATTTATTTATTTAAATGTAAGCAAATGTGTGGCATTGACCATGTCAACTGCTTTGTACAAAAGATCAGCTTGTCCTCGTGTTGAAGCTTGCGTTCACGTGACGCTCTGATGGGTCTGATCTAAAGTGGACCAAAAGGTTTTATACTAACTTGTGAGTTAGAGCTCGAGTACACACGGTCATTAAAGCAAAAAGGGGACGTCCCAAATATCAAGAAACTCAAACATAAATATTCCAAAGGTTCTCACTCAAGTTGTCGTCAATAATATAATTCGTAATGAATTCCTCTAAAATATTCCTAATCTGTTTGGACGCCAGTGTATGTCGCTACCTAACAACTCATGAGGGTTTAAACTCTAATAAATAAAGACAGCGGGTAGAGCGAGATGGTTCACGGGCTAATGCCTTCATGCGCTACATTGATCGACACGTGTTTAACTATATTTGTAAAAAACTATATGGTATTAAATGTGTACAAAGGATATTCAGACATTCTGGTTGCGACTTTTTCTATAATGTTCAAACAAATTTATCTAACATGAATCAAGAATGTTCTCTTTACTTGATAATAGAAACAGAACAGCCGCTTAGTAGCGGTATGTGTGTATGTATGTTGTGTTTACACTGAAAATGTTCATGCGTTTATGATCATTTCCTTGGTAACTATGTCTCCGTGACCGTGAGAGTGGAATGCCATGATTATTATTAATATAAAGCGGTCTCTGGTCCTGTAGCTGGAAAGACTTTTTCAAGTATTTCTGGTACATGAAATCCGTACCAACCCTAAATTACCCCTGTCAGATGTTGCACTTGTGACATCACGTCACAGGTAATTAGTCACAAAGTGGATCAGGGGTTCGATTTGGCTTCATGGAGCTTTTATGTGATTGTCAAGCTTCTAAAATTGTTAACATTTTAACAGCCGCTGTTCTGAGAGCAACTTTCACATGGCGGTTGCATACCGTTAGGTCCATACGTTTCTCTCTGTATGGATTTGTGGATTTGGGAACCCCCCCCCACCCTCACCATTAGACAAAACAAAACCGACCCATCACAGAAATAGCAGAAACTTTAGGACAGGCCAAATAAAAAAAATTGGCATATTCTTTAAAAAGAAGGAACGCACTGGAGAGCTCAGCCACACCAAAACGCCTGCAAATGTTAGTTTGTCCAATTACTTTTGAGCCTGTGTAAAAAGTGGCTGTAATCCCTAAACGGTTACTTTTGTTAAACCCCTTTGAATTAAAGTTCTACACTTCAGTCTCATCTTGATTGCTTCATTTCCAATCCATCGTGGCGGTGTACGAGGGCAAGTGAGCGGAAGTCGCATCCGTGTCCAAATACTTATGGACCGAACTGTATAGGACTGAAAGCTACACAAATTCAACAGTTCAGACGGTCCGCACGGTTCTGTAGCACGAATAATAGTGCTGATCTTCCGGTCGAATTCCCATCGCTTCCCATGTCTCATGACCAGTTTACAGGTCCACATAAACAGGAAGCAGCGAGAGAAGAGAGGAATGATAACAAGGTGCGAGCGTTTCCATGCGTTTGCTCATCTAGTTTCACTAAAAGCAAGTCTGCTAGGTTTGTGTTTTACTTTATTCGGCCGTAGAAATGGTCTCATGTATAGTTGCACTGAAGTCTGTTTTTGCAAAGAATCTAAAATCTTATGTACGTTTTGTAAAGACGACTCCATAGCAATCAAATCCATGCTGAATGTGTTTTGAAAAGGTCCGGATCTTTAAAGCAGTAGGCCAAAATGGAGGCATAGTTTACATTTACTTTCCAGCGTCTTCGCAAGGACGTGCTGTGGGACACGCTGGGGAGATCCGTGATCACTGTAATTGATGATATCCTTGTGCGCTCCCCTTCTATAGAGAGCTACGCAGCACACCAAGAGAGCTTGGACTCGGAGAGAACCAGCTTTATGTCACGGGAGAGAAATGTCCGGTTCACATTTCCACGGTCTCTTTCCTGGGGTACGTCATTTGCCCGGACAGCATAAAACCCCTGCATTACACATTCAGCAGAGACTATAAACAGACTGCGCACGCACGCACACACACACACACACACACACACACACACACACACACAGGTTGCGAAGCAACTGTTCCGTACCCTAGCATCTGAACTTTCCAAGCCTTTTTTCTAGTTTGCCTGTTTATACTCCTAGTTTTGCCCCCATGTACCTGGTTTCTGATTATTGCCCTGCCGCCATTGCTCAGTGTGCTGATTGCGCAACCCTGTGCGTGTATACTTCTGAGCTGTGCCTGCTGTTTTGGATTTGTTTGCCTGTTCTAGTAAAGATCTGAACCGCAACTGCATCCTGGTTTACTTTGTTGTGACCGACTCAACATGTTTTCGGATAGCTGTGGCATTATAACTAGAAAAGAGCTCCATGACTGCCTAGCATGATGTATCACTTATTCTTTCTTTTAATTCTGCTATAATTTGAGAGTATTCACAGCCAAATCAAGTGAATGAATTACAGCGCTTTATATATGCAGCCCCCCTCTTTTTAAAAGACCAAAAGTAATTCCACAATGAGCTACTCGGCCATACTCGAGGTCTCGGGTTGATTTCAAGTGTGGCATTTACATTTGGAATCTGTTGCTATTAACTCTCAATATGAAGTCCAAAGAGTTACTAACAGTGAAGCATACCATCATTAGGCTAACAAATCCAATCAATTCACAATGTGGCACGTGCTAAAAAGAAATGAATGCATTGGTGAGCTCAGGAACACCAAAACGTCTGGAAGAGCACAGAAACTACTGTGGTGGGTGACGGCCAAATTCTTTTCCTGGAGGAAAAAAAAACCCCTTCGCAACAATAGGCCAGCTCAAGAACACCCGCATCGGAAGCGCATGTGTGTCGGTCAACACGTTAGAGAAGACTTCACTTGAGTAAATGCAGAGGGTTCACTAGAAGATCTAATCCGTTGCTAAGCATCAAAAAAATAAAGACCAGATTAGAGTTTGCCAAGAAAGGCTGCAACAACATCCTGTGGACGGATGGGACAAAGATCAACTTGTACCGGAATGATGAGAAGAGTACGGAGAAGGGAAGGAACTGCACGGTGGTACCGCATCGTGTGGCGTGGCCATGTAGACCCGTTCTCCTTGTATTTATTGACAGGATGAATACTGAAGTGTACGTACAGGGCTATTTTATCTGCTCAGATTTGGCCAAGTGCTTATGTACAATGCTTATGGATGATAACCTGAAGGATTTGCTTTTTTCCCAGGACTTACTGGTGTTTCAGGAGTGATGCTGCAGCTCCTGCTCTTCCTGATTTCCTGGTGGAGCCGTGTTGGAGCTTCCCCAGAGTCCTCACACTCCGGAGCCCATAAAGGAGGTGAGCGAGACTAACGTCAGATCAAAGCTTAAGCTCTCATGCCTCGCAACTGTGTTCCTTAACTGACAAAGGAAGTCTGATAAAGCCTGGGTTTTATTTCACCTCGATACGTGCTTACACATGGGGGGGCACACATGTCACAGTCTACTAAAAGTAATTACATATGGCGCGGTATTTGGAATAAATGGCAGTTATGGCCTGATCTTTCTGCAGGAGTCCTTGACGTGTACTTTTTGTATGCCTTTCACATCTCCGAAGCTTCACAACTGTTCAAGGTTTTGGAGTTAATGGCTCGAACTGTGTTTAGTTCCAGGGCTAAAGTTAGAAATGGCTTCGTAACCCTTTTCAGACTAATATACTTCAATAACGTTCTTTAGCATCTCTTTATGAATTTTTTTTTTTTTTTTTTTTTTTTTTTTTGATCGTGACATCGTGTTCTGATTGGTGAGAACCTTTACTTCACATTGCTGGAAAGTTTCTATTTAAGTGATTGTTCAGCTTCTACAGGGTTAGCAGTAATCACGCCTGGGTATTTCCAGTCTAAATGAACCCAATTATTAAATACATATGCGTAATTGTTTGATTTAGTAAGCAAGGGGGCAATTACTTTTGCACACGGGCCAATTGGTGTTGGATAACATTTTTTTCCTTCGATAAATCAAAGTATTTTGTGCTTACTCGGGTTCTCTTTGTTCGATATAAAGTTTCGTTCGAAGGTCTGCCAATGAAGTGTCGTGTGCAAAAATAGGAGAAATCAGGAAGGGGGTGAATACTTTTTCACGTCACTGTATTGTACTGGAACATATTCTCAGATGACCATATGGTCATCAAAGAAGCTGTTTAAAACCTCTTCAGTTCCTGCATCAGACGTTTTTTTCTTTTTTTTTTTTTTTTTTTTTTAATTGCTTGGTATTTATGGGTCATTTCGTCCTGAACTGAACACAGTGCTCAAAGCATGACTCGTTATTTATAACTCACACTCGCATGGAGGCTCTAATTCAGTTTCCTGCAGTGGCCATCAGTCTTAGTCATGAGCTTATAAGAATGTGTCTGCAGTCCTTCAGCCCTGCGTGTGCGTGTGCGTGTGCGTGATTTGTGTTACGTCAAATTAAAGGAGAGATTTTGTTACTGTTGGTTCACAGCAATTGGATTCTGAATACTGATCGGAGTCTTTTACATCTTGTCATCATACATTGAACCTTTCGCCTCAACATGTATTTCGATGCCATATTTAAATATAACACAAGCCAGAAATCTCGTTCTTAAGTTATCCTGATTATAATATCCTGAACTTCTTCTTAAACGGCGTTAATTAGGTAATTGTACTAAATGAGATCACATGCGTCTCCAGACTATAGCAGAAGGTGGATTAACCTCGACTAAATACTAAAGAAAATATCACTGATTTCGCATCTGTTAAAGGTCAGCCAACTGAATGCCCCTCCCTTACCCCTCCCTTTCCAAGCCTGTATTAGAATATACCCTCTCCATCAGGTCTCCGTGTTGTACTTACATTCACACGCCTTTGCTTTTCCAGTGCTAAATAGTACGTATGAGCCGCCATTTAAAAAAAAAAATTTGGGTTCTCATACTTGGTTGGCCAGCACAAGCTGTCTTGTCTTCCTTTCTTCATCTTTGTTGTTCTGCTGCTTCTTTCTGTATTCATGCGGTCACTTGTAAAAACATGCTCTCTAGAGGCTTTAAGCACGATTGCAAAATAAACCCACACAGATGAATTTCAGAACTTGCTAAAGCCGATGTTTGATTGTGACTAGTCCCAGTCTGTCTGAAACCTTCCTAAGGCCATCATCATAAGCTATTATTTTATTTTTTTAAATGCACACCTATATTTATTATTTCCCTGTATATTTAAATCGCCATCATTATCATTGGTACGGATCCATCATTCATTTTGAGAAGATTTTTTTCTTTGTAATAATGTGTTACCACACACCAAACTCCATAATGTTCATTTGCAGCTTTTATATGTAATGGCACAAAATGAGGGGAAAACCGTTTTGATGAACTGTTCCAACAGATTAACACTGGTGCAAGTCTTATGCAGCGGATTAAGGAAATTGGCTTGACAGCTAGAGTAACCTAACGACTGGCCATATGCTCGAACCTTACTTTGATTGGTGGCTCACAGACGCACTTACTTATTTTCGAATCATCAGGCTGCAGACGAGAGAATTGCCGTGACGCTGAAAGCTGATTGTAGATGTAGAGTTCTGGCTTTGAGGCCTCATTTAACATGATGTAAAGTTAGAACTGTAATTTACATTCGGTGTTTTCTAAAAGTTCTCAATTGTTGGTTATAATACACAATTTCATCATTTTAATCAGGTTGGACGAGACTTCTCTGAATGCAGTGAAACACTTCCGCGGTTAAGTTCATAGCTTGTAAGTGACCTTTTCCGCGGCTCCCATGTCTGCAAGCTCATTTGCCTCATTATTTCTGCAGATGGCCCAAGGCCATACATATATTATTGCCGCTCTCCAAACATGGAAACCTTTACTTGCTGGTGGCATCCCCTTGGCAACGGTCTCCTGGGAGATGACAACATCACCTACAGACTCATTTACACCCTTGGGTAAGGCTGGGTAAAATGATTACACTGGTCACAGCAGCAGTGCAGTCTGTTCTTTATTCTTACAATCAAGGTAAACCTCAGAAACATTTGCCAGAACAGGTATGTATCATATAATAATATTGGTATTAAGGATAGTATGAAATTCACCACCTGTACAGTCAGGTCCAAAAACATTTAGATACTGACATATTATGAGCTCAAGGAACAGACTTTAATTTGAAGGTATGTCCATCCAAATCATTAGGATGATTAATGTAGGAATTACAGAAGTTTTTATGGGACAACACTTTTCCCTCTTTTTAAGGGACCAAAAGTAATTAGACATTAAAGACATTTGGCCATGAAGCAAGCAGGTAAACGGTCTAGAGGTGATTTCAAGTGTGGCATTTCAATTTGGATGCTGTTGCTGTTAACTCTCAAAAGACCAAAGAGCCGTCTCTGCCGGAGAAGCAAACCATTATTAGGCTGAATAATCAATTCTGTTAAACATTTTTCTGGACCTGACTATATATCTGTACTTGGTATCACTGGCTAGCATGTTCTTAACAGGCCTCACATTCAAAGCTTCCCTAAATAATGTCATAATATGTCTTGGCTTAATCAGCTGTGCATTTGTGATTTCTTTAATAGCGTTTATGTAATAGAAATGTGTGTTTAAAAAAAAAAGAATAATAATAAAAAAAAAAGTTTTTTTTGTTTTTTTTTTTTAAATAGGGTTGGCTCTTGACACAGGAAAGTTATTTTCAGTCTTACAAGGCAAAACTTCTAGCTGGGGAGAGAACTGAACAGCAGAAACAGATCAAAAAGATGATGTTTCAAACATGGATTTGAAATCAGTGTTAAAGCTGACAACTTGTGTGGCCTCTTATTCCACTAACATACAACAAACAAAACAAAACAAGCTTTTTTCAAAAAAAGTATTTACACACTACAACCACCATTTTCATGAATACCAAATCTCTTGTTTAAATATAGTACAGCCATTTGTATCCAGCTTGGTAAATAAAAAGTCCTTTTATTTTAGTGTGAAATGACCTAAATGAAAGAAATCTTCAGAGAGTTGTTATTGAGCTACTGAATTGGAATACCGTCTTGCTTTTCAGTAACGGGCCTCCAGCAGAGTGTCCAGACTACGTGAGTGGCGGACCAAACAGCTGTTACTTTGACACCGAGCACACAGTGATTTGGGACGTGTACTGCATGAATGTTACGGCACACAGCAGCAGGGGTTCCTTCACCTCTAATGAGCACTGTTTGGACGTGGCTGAAATCGGTACGGCCTGAAGGACTCCAAAATCTCGTTTAAAGTTGTCCGAGCTTTTTTTAACGATTGAATTGTGAGCACATTCTTTATGCTCAATTGATTCTTTGTCTCCGTTAACAGTCGAGATCGACCCACCTTTTAATCTCACGTACGCTTTAATGAACACGACCAAGGATGAAGCCGGTCACACCGTACTGGTGTCCTGGCAGTACCCCATCGCCCAGCATGTACAAATCGGCTGGATTACTCTCATCTATGAGCTACGTTACAGAGATGCCTCTGAGCCCGATAACTGGAAGGTACTGAGATACACATGGGAAAAGATGACCAATTTAGAGAAAGTAGTTTTTTGACCGACATGTTTGTACTTGAGAAGCGCAGTGAATTATCATGATGAAATGTAATGACAGAAGATTAAAATGGCATGAGAGTAAATATGACCTGAATCTGCAGTCGTTTACCTTGAGGTGTGCATGTCCGTCTCCCCTGACAGGTCAAAGAGCGGCTACGTGAACCTCACCTGGAGCTTCTAGGCTTATCAGTGGGGAGGTATGAGGTCCAAGTGCGCTGCCGTTCCAAAAACAACCACCTGTGGAGCAAGTGGAGCTCCTCAACTACCATTGTCATTCCTTCCAGACGCCTGCCTGGTATTCTCTCTCTCACACACACACAGTTTATTTTTAATACAAGTTGGAGTTTTTAAAAAATCACATAGGACCAAATCTAGCACACATCATTAAACTCCTGGCATTGAATAAGTGACCGTATGGATTATGTAGTCATGATGAATTGCTTTATAACAGCAATGTTTTGAGAGCTTGTAGTTGTGAAGCATTCCTGAGCTCTCAGGTTTCTCCCACTCATCATGGTGAGTGTTGTGTTGTCATGATGTCACTCCTGCTGTGAAGGCTTGCGTGTTGCCATGGCAACTGCCATATTTATGCTGGTGCTGCTTCTTTCTGTTTCAAGCATTAGGGTTTTATTAGGAACGCATGATGGTCAGGAACACATGCGTATACAACTGATTAGCCATAATAATAACTATGCTGATGTAGTAAAAGTCTTCACACCCCCATTAAAATTGCAGGTTCTTGTGATGTAAAAAAAAAATGAAAAACAAAATCACATTCCCATCTTTAATGTGATATGGCAACCAAGTGAAAAATTACTTTTGGGGGGAAATAATAGGTTTGGACAGTTCTGCAACTAGTTTTTGAAGGTTTTTACATCCCCCCCCCCCCCCCCCCAAAAAAAAATTACAGATATTTTGTTAAAGCGCCTTTTGCTTTCATTAGAGCAACCAGACTTTTTGCCCATTTTATTCCATGTTTCTTTGACAAAATGCTCCAGATCTGTTAAATTGTGAGGGGATCTCCTGTGCACAGTCCTTTTCACAAAAAAATTTATACCTGCTAAAACCTGCCATCTTAACAGGGGTGTGTAGATATAGATATGAATTATCATACAGAAAAATCTTGATGCTTATGCACATGTTTTGCTAAAGCTAAGGTTCCAGTTATTCAAGATCCAGTTATAACTACACTGAATTTTTAGAATTAAAGGCTCCAGTCGTGCGTTAAGAGTATCCATGGTAACACCCCTCCACCCCCACTCTGTTCAGTCACTCTCCCTCTCCCTCTCCCTCTCTCTCTCTCATTCTTTCTCTCTCTCTCTCATTTCAGATCACATGTTGTATGGTCTTGTACTACTGACTACCCTTGTACTGATAATCGTACTCTTCATAATACTTGGGGTCATTCCACAAGGCAAGAGGTGAGGAACACGCATCTGTCCTTCAGCACTTACACTAATGGGAAAAAGAGAAGTAAAATACAAAGCTATAGTGTGCCACTATACTCATGTCTTAAAGGTCTCCCTTTATTACAACAGCTATACATTTGCAATAAACAAATCCAGTCATTGAAAATCCAACCAAACTTAACTCCAACACAGCCAATAGGAGAACAGTAGGGGGGGTGCGTGTGGGTGTGCGTGTGGGTGTGCGTGTGGGTGTGCGTGTGGGTGATGATTTCTTCAGCAATACTTATACATGTGTAAGAAACACAACACAAACCTACCAATAATCCTGCTTGAATCTCCTTAAGATTCAGGTGTAGATAATTAACACAGGCCAATTTACTGTGGTAATATATTAATGCTCATTAACACTTGTTAATTCAGCATTTTAAACTGTGCCTAGAAAAACAGCCTCTCTGTGCATTTGTCTGACATTTCTTTGATTATGTAGCAAGGTCAACTGCAGATCTCTTTGTAAAGATAACCCAACGATATCCAAAAGATTTCAATGCCAAATAAATGTTAGTTCTTCTGAAGGTGCTCTTTGATTCTGTCGTCTCTGCAGGATAAAATCCTTTCTCCTACCGCCTATCCCCAAACCCTGCATCAGAGGAATTGATCCCATGCTTCTGAAGGTATCTGCCTACAGCAAGACCACACAGCCCTCCCAACAATCACACAAAGGGAGTGTTATTTGCGTTATCGTACATACGCACACTATACTGTGTGTATATATACTCACTGGCCACTTTACGTTGAATAAGATTAAGGTCTGTTTCTGAAAGAAAGGAGATTGATCAATTTCAACCAATCACAACAGTGGGAACATGCATCGTATTTTTGCCATCAAAGTCTCAAAATTCAACTAGACTCACCAGGAATAAAGTGTTGCCAAAAAAGCCAGCAAGCACTTGTGTGGAAGACTCTGCACCCTCCATTCATTGCTTCATGCTTGAAAATAGCTGTGTGTGCACTCAATTCTTTTACTAACAGTTCAAGAAAACACCATTACACCACCAGCAGCAGATTGAACTTTTGACACAAGGCAGGTTTGATCTATAGAGTCATGCTGTTGATGCCAAATTCCAATCCTATGATCTGCACATAACAGCTGAAATCGACATTCATTGGACCAGGTTACATTTGTCCAATCTTCAACTGTCCAAATTGGCTAAATAACAGCTGAGGGTTTTAAAACAGCGTGTTTTCTGCGTGCGTGCGTGCGTGCGTGCGACGGTCAGTTTGACCTGCCAATACTGAACCACTTTATGAGTTGCTGTGATGAAATTCAGGCACGTTGGATCAGCCGGTGATTTCAATTTTTTACTTTGAGTTTCAGTGTGATTTTGGTTTCCATTGACCATCATTCCGTTCTCAACAAATTACACAATGTAGATCAGTAAAGATTTTCAACTGGCATGTTTCGTTCATCGAGTTCCAATGTGTGATTTAAGTGTTAAGTGTATTCATTTCTTGGAGCAGTGTACTTTTCTGCACTTTAATGTCTCTAGGTGCTTGCTCGGTTGTCACGTCAGTTCTTTGAACTGTTCTTTTTATGTGTAAGAATGATTGATTATACAACATACATCTTAATGTAAAAAAAAATTGGTGCATAAGTTTAATTTAATTTGGAATTTCACTACACTGGGTCAAAATTATACTTACAGGCTTCAACTACAACTAACACACTTCTGTTATAGGGTCAAAGAAAAAAAGGTATTGTTACATAATTCAATATAGTTTAACATAAAGTCTGTTCCGTCTCATCTGATTCACTGACAGAGATTTGAGTGCAAGACTGTTGGTGGTAATTTAAGTCCTCTGCCATTGTAGTAGAACCGCTCATGTCAACAGCAATCCAATGCCATCTTCACAGTTCTAGGTGTATGTTGAGGCAGTTCATATGGTGCCATCCTCAACAGGAGCAAGTGGTTTCCAACTGATGACTCCAACCAGACGTAGGACACCAGGATGGATCAGGCAGGTCCGGAAAGCAGAAGGGGTCAGGATCACTGGAATCTCAGGAGTAGCATGTGCCGAGAGAGCGAGAGAGAGATTGTCATCCAAACATCCCAGTTTACCAAAACATTCTATACCTGAGAACACTCCAGATCCGCTCCTTTTCTTAAGAGAATGCTATGAACAAAAGGCTTGGCTAAACAAATATGTTTTCAGCCTAGATTTAAACACAGAGATTGCTTCTTAGTCACAAACACTAATTGGAAGTCTGTTCCATAACTGAGGGGATTTGTAAGAGAAAGATCTGCTTCCTGCTGTAGCCTTCACTAGTCAAGGTACTAACAAATAGCCTGCACCTTTTAACCTAAGTAGACATGGGGGGTGTCATAAAGGACCAGAAGTTCGCTCAGGTACTGAGGTGCGAGACCATTCAGTGCTTTATAGGTCAGCAGTAGTATTTTATAATCTGTGTGAAGTTTGATTGAAAGCCAATGCAGTGTAGATAAGCTAGGGTGATGTGCTCCTATATTCTTGTTTTAGTAAGGAGCCTTGCTACTGCACTTTGTACTAATTGGAGCTTGTTTATAGTAAGGCATTACAATAATCTACCCTGTAGGTAACAAAAGCATGTACTAGTTTTTCTGCATTATGCTGTGACATCATATTTCTTATCTTAGCAATATTTCTGAGATGAAAGAAGGCTGTCCTAGTGATATTATCTGATTAGGGATATAGTGATATAATTGTATGGATTTAAGTAAATTTTGACCCGGTGTTCAAAAAACCTTAAATAAATTCAAACTTGTGCACCAATTTCTTGAAGGTTTTTTTTTTCTATTAAAGATGTATGCATGTTGTACAATCATTCTTCCCCAGAACAAGAACCACGATGAGTGTTTGTAAATGTCTGACCCCAACGGTCTTATTTTTGTCCCCTTACTGTATATTTTTCTCTTTATCTCTGTTTTCCTTCAGAAAGGAAAGATGGATGAAATTAATCATCACTTTTCGTCCCTGAAAGGCTGCAAGGCATCACACGACTGTGGGGAGTCCGTGTACCAGCTCAACATGGACGAAGGTGTCTCATTATCGAAACTGAGCACTATGTCTAGCATCCAGGAGGAAATGGAGCCACAAGGCATACAGAGCCCTGCCTGCAACGAAAACCAGCAGTTACTTCACACACCTGATAATCCCAATCCTTACTGCCAAGACACCTCCTACTATAGCAAAGAGTCTTCTGAGGTGACCACGACCCCTGAGACCCCTTTGTGGGCTTGGCCGGTGAAAAGCGCTATGCAGCCAGAGCTGCTCTCATTCCCAGATTCAGAGTACAGCATGATTGTAAATTCCACCCCTACAAGTACCAGTGCGCCGCCCACTGTTCAGGAATTCTACACCTGTGTGCATAGAGTAACCACCAGCGAGATGGTGCACCTGGTACCCTGCATGTCAAATTCACTCAAGGGCTCCCCCTATTTTGAGCTGAAGGATAAGCCAGAAGAGAACTCAAACAAGCTCAACCAATTAGCAGCCTACTTGGAAAAACGGGTGGAAGTTCAAGCCAACGAAATTCGGTTTTGCCCAGGAGAGGAGGAGCAGAATGAGTATGTTGTGCCTTTATTACCCCATCTGGCAGACAGGAGCTAGACATTGTGTAAATTAAGTAAGTGTAAGGCAGTCCATGAAAACCCATCAAATGTTGCTGTGCCTGAATTCTGGAAAAAGAGTTCTGGAAAGAGAGAGAGAAATTATAAATATATAATCTTTGTTAGAAGGATTAATTTCTAACCTTGCTTTGGCTGCCTTCATGCAGACTTCAGCTGTATGTTTTTGTTATCAAATCGCTTTCATTGTAACCAACAGATGAACTGATTAGATTTTGAAATTGAAGCAAGGTCTTCAATAGCTTCCTTCCTGTCTGAAGTATATGTTAAGGGCATTTCAGGCAAACAAATTAGCAACAGGAGGGACTAGACTCGTGGGCAGTGGAGGCATCCCTGTCAGTGCCATTAGTATACTTGTTAATGTGTTTATTAGGCCATTTCAACATTTTTAAATGTTGTTCACTGTCATCTGTATCTAGTGTTTAAGTACTCTGCTCAAGATGTGATTATGTTTTGGCACTCAGTATCTGACTACAAACTTAAGTAATTATCCTTATGTCCTTTTTGCTATGGCAAATAACTATTTAAACACTTGATCAACGCATGAGAGAAACACACTTAAGATTTTCGACGTCTTTAGGCAGACGATGCATTTACTGGGGCATTTGTTAAACTGCCTCTTTGACCAATATGATCTTTGCTAGCCTAAAGCAAGGTTAGAAAATAACTTCAATGAAACATTTCCTCTTTCGTTTGGTAAAAAAATATATTTGTTTTCTCAAAGAAGATCTATATCAGAAGAATGTATTATTGGCATTTATTTATTATTTTATTTTAAGAATTTATTATTTATAAAAATAAATTTGGGACTTTAATTTCAGTTTTCCAGAATTCAGCCCGAGCAACTTCCACTGGACCACCTCACACACATCAAGAACACACACAATATACAAATAGATGTTCATACTTTCTGTACATCACCTGAACAGTCTTAGCCTTAGGTACACACACCAAACACCAAATAATATGCACACAAACAAGATTAATATGCTTTAATGGTCAGTAAAGTGCTTTTTGTGAGTATCGCTTGCCTGCCCAAACACACTTAATGTCTGCCAAGCGGCCAAGAGGACCGATCATCCTATATCACCGCTCATTGTCCTCTTCTAGGAAATCCCAGTGAATGATCTGGTCTGCTGCTGGTCTTGCCAGATATTTCAGCAGCATCCTCACAAGCTTGGGGAACTTCAGCTGTGAGCATGAGACAGATCGGCGTTGGCCTGCCAGTCATCGGACTATTCCTTTTGATTAGGGCTGCAACAATTAATCAGCAAAATCGACCGTGTCGACTGCGTGATTGGTTTAAGAAAAGGCGTTATGACACTGGGCAGGCTTGTATTTTTGGGTAGAATGCAATACACTACTGAATCTCTTGCTGCCAGAGGCAGCAGCACTGCTTGTACTTTTTCTTTGCACCACATTGCTCAGTGCACCGGACTGTTCTCAATCGGTGCGTTTATTACAAGTATAAAGAGAAATGTTACTCAACACATTTATTATTGTTTTTCTTTTTAATAGACTCCAGGAACAAGGCAACTGATTTAATTTGCAACACGTACACCGCTTGCTCAGGTTATAATGGTGGATAAAGTTATAAGGAGGATATTGGATATATATATGTGTGTGTGTGTGTGTGTGTGTGTGTGTGTGCATTCCAACAAAGTTGCAAAGTGACATACACAATATTTACTAAATAAATGCTACTGTCATATAGACCTCTTTCCATGGAATCTTCTGGACAAGTTTTCCCCAGATCGGCGCTGGTTCCAAATGGCAGGGAACCGGCTTTCATAGTTTTCACTGTTACGTACCTAACTAGCGTTTTGCAATCATGACAATCATTCATTGTTGCAGCCCTGGTGTCAAACACCATGACCTCAAGCTGAACTATTACAAACCAGAACAGAGTTCATGCTTCAGTAACCACTTTGTTGTGGTCACGGTAATTCCTGAGCCAGTCCCAGCAGCACCGTGCGCAAGGCTGGAGAATTCACCCTGGGTTGGACACCGCTCTATTTCAGGGTTCCATTAAGGCACATTCACGTCTAGGAGCAACTCCGCATACCCAATGAGCCTACTTGCATGGCTTTGGGAGGTGGGAGGAAAACAGAGAACCCCCAAGAAATCAACATGAACACACGGGGAGAAGTGCACATATACAGTATCCAGAGCTCAGATCAAACCCAGGACCGTGGAGCTGAGGCGGCAATACTGTTCTCTACCCAGAAGACTATCATAAAAGACTACAAGACATTTGGGGAAGTTTTATGCTGAAGTCACACTAAATTACTGCCAGCTCACTCCTGACATTTCCAATAAACGAAGAATATATTTCAGGCAAGGCACTTACAAACATGCTCACAATTTTGGCTCTAAGATCCAAGTAATAAGCTTGATTAATTTCTATTCACCACCACCACTTTAGATAGTACGTGCTGGGATGCCGGATTATCATTGGCATTGTTGTTGTATGTAGCATCTTCTGTTTACAGTAATCTATTTTTAATGAAAAGTTGAATAGATTTCCTGTAAATGGGGCATGAAGGAGTCTTGATTATCTTCGGCTTTGAAAGGAGCACAGTTGTATCTCAGGGTGCCAAAAGAGAATTTACAAAAATGAAGACACACCAAAAAGGCTAGGAGCATGCTGAGAAAGGCAAGAGGCACACAACATGAAGTGATTATACGTAATAAGCTTTAAATATCAGGACCAGAGATGGCAAAATACCGCTTTTTCTTTCCCGATGCCCAGACTGAACGCATACGTGTCAGATGTTTCCTTTGAAAAGGACTGCTTTTTGCAATCGATTTCTCAGTAAAAAAGAATAAAGCATAAAAATATAATAAACTCAATCCTGTTGAATACAAATAGCAGTCTTTGCTCTTTGTTACAGGATATTTCATCTTATAAATGACCGATAGCCAAAACGTTTCTCTGATCTCCAGTCCATAACTTTCTTTTTTTTTTTTTTTGCTGATATTGATCCAATAATGAATATCAGATCAGTGTTCTTTCTAATGGGAACCAAAAGCTATGATCATATGTGCATTTCTGTCCTCAACCAAACATAATGAACAACGCACCATGAAAGTCCTCACATACCTACTAACGTCACATCAATTCCAGACAAAGAGAAGCACTTGTATATACATGCAGCTGTTTTTACCTAATGATCATAGTACGTAGATTATACACTACACGTCTGCAGTTCTATAAGAGATCCAAGCTATGCAGTGAATCCTCTAAACCAGCTTGACAGATGTCTTCAGAAACCTAATAATGATTGTCCTTTGTCTTTTTTTTTTTTAAATATATATATATATATATTGAGCTGTTATATTAAAAAAAAAAAAGCTTATCACTGTGTGATCAATGCAAGCAATCATGCCAATTCTGTAAATTCTTGTTGATAATGTAATGTACAAAACAATAACTTTAATTCAATACAGTTTTAGTTGTATTTATACAGTATATAGCGCTTTGAATAATGCTTTGTGCTTTGAATCACCACAAAACTGTGTATTTGCCAATCTTCATTTTGTCTTTCTTTCATGATTCCCCCCGTTTTCTGTCTTTTATCTCTTTGTTGTAGTCCACTCTTGTGTCGTCTGGCACGTTTTGTGACTCCCTGTGCGTCGTGCTGCTTGGACATTTTCGTGCCTTTATTTTGACACGCAAATACAAAATGAGAACAATAACTAGGGGACATGGACACAGTGAAGATGTGAACAGCATGTATATATTGTGCATACACTGTACATTAGATGGATGTATTTTTTAAATGTGTTTTAAGAAGAGATGAAACCTATTTTTCTTTTCATGTGCTTTCCCAGGTAGTGAATAAAGACAACACATGGCCTTCAGACATTACAGACATGTTGTGGTGTGGATGTATAGATAATACATAAAGACACACACAAATGCAGGTTTACATATAAGATGTGCCTTCACTCTCTAACGTTTTTCACCAGCAGATGGAACCACACGTCACGTAATCACACACACACACACACACACACACACACACTGCAAGGCAAAAGTGTGAAAGCAAGCAAGCAAGGATCATGACACAAAATGATCATTGAACAAGAATAGGTAATTTGCCAGTAATCGTTTGTGACCTAAGCAACCTAATGTATTGTCATGTACAACATTCCCAGTCAAAATGCTTGAGTAACTTCTCAATGAAGGTGAAACACTACAAGTGCAGAAGGATATGTATTGCGTTTAACCTTTGACCGCTGATTTCGTTCATGCGTACAGCTGAGGTCAGAAGTTTACATACGCTCGTCATGGATATGAATGTCAAAATTGATTTTGCTTCTGTGGCAGAATCTGTACATCTGTAATAGAAAAGAATTCGGTTAAAATGTGCTCTTGTTTTTTTTTTTTTTCGATTGAAGATGTATGTTTTACAGTCATTCAGATACAGAAAAAGCTGTTCAAAGAAAGCCCACATTGCCATGACCTTCACGTCCATGTATGTAAACGTCTGACCACAGCTGTAGATTTCTCCTAAAACTAAGGAATTCCTCTGCAGTGTCCTTATAGAAGCAATAGAATGTAGAATAGACTGTAGACCATGAAGGGAAATATATACAGTGTAATTTCTACACTAGTAAGTGGTTCATGAGGTTTCTAACGGAAATGGATATATGACTCAGCCGTCTTTAATGTATTTATGAAAGAGAGGTAATTGGTGTGACACTCTCCATTTATACCACCTGAGTCACCAGTTAATCGAGCCTTTAGAGCAGTGGTTCTCAAAATGTAGTCTCCCAGGAGCTTGTGAGGACTGGCCTGTGATTTATTTCTTTATTTTGTACAGTTAGTAATGTTATTACATTGACTTTTGTCTTCTTATACAAGACAACCAATGTAGCAGACCGTCAATACACTGATTATTGTGGTGTTCTGGTTATTAACAAGTTTGACAGCTACTTGAAATGAATGTGAACTTCTGAAAAACACACAGTCTATAAATAATGTCAGTTTGGATCTGATGTTTTCTGTTGGGAGAAAGTTCATGACTATAATGGGCAAAATATTATTGTACACACGTTAACTATTTCGTTCAGGTGGATTATGTTAAGAATTTTACACGAGTCCTTAGTTGCAGAAATGTTTGAGAACCCCTGCTTTAAGATGCTCTTACGTAAACATCATTGAAGGTTAACGCAGCTTTAAGAATAAGTAATTTGCACAAGACAGAAATACAGTTTGTGGCTACTTTTGCTTCCAGACATTTGTCTGTAGTGTAAATGAATCACTTTTGACTGGAAATATGTTTCTGTTCCCCGAATGAAAAACACACAAGCCATCTTAAACAAACTTTCTATTTTATCTGAATGTTATCTACGTGAATATAATATTGAGAATTGTATTATGTATGTATGTAGTGAGTGATGTAAATGATTTCGCACCATGTTGAAAATAAAAGTGGAAAATGTCACAACAGAATGGACTGCAGTGCAATTTGTTTATCTTCATCGTGATTAAAGGTTATAACTGCATTGAAACATTGAGCAAAAAGAAATTGCTCCTGTTCCTCTGCAGTTATAAAATTGGCACGGTTTTTGTTTAATTAGGAGGACATTCTGTCTTCACAATTAAATAAAATGCATTCGGGGATTGCATGTGTGGCATTTGTTGAAGGGATTGTGATTTAGTCTACAGTATATTGTGTAGCTGACTGGGATTGAGTTCACCAAAGGTCACCTTTAGGTTGGGCTTCTGCATTGCTGAAGGTCTTTCTTAAGATCAACAGCCACCTCTCAAAGTTGAGGTGATAGAAGCAGGGAAAATGGGCAAGATAAGGATCTGAGTGACTTTGGATTGCGATTGCTAGACAACCGTGTCAGAGCATCTCCGAAACGGCAGGTCTTGTGGGGTTCCCGGTATGAAGTGGTTAGAGCCAGTCGTCTAGCCATCATAATTTAGCTGTTCTAAAAGTTATTCCTGCTTCCAACACATCATCTTTGGCCCTGTTTACACTTGGGTTTAAAATGCGTCTTGAGCGTTCAGGTCACAAATGGACTGCCGAGACACATCGCAGTTTGCACCTGTGTTTATCATGCGTCTCCAGCTGACCACTTGTGTTCAGATTTGTTTACTGTCTACATCACCTCCACTAGAAGGTCAAAGATCCCCGCGCACACAATAATTTAATTAATACATTAAACCTGCCACATACCTTCATTATTTTCTTGCACTCCTACCACTTACATCGCTTCTCCTCTCTGGTTTTTTTCTGTTACCAAAACAAAAGCCACGTTCAGCATTAATGATGTATTTTCCTGTTACGTCCGTGTCGGGGACGCATCGGGACGCATTAGCGTTTATACTACAGAAGGTATGTGGTTAAATGCGTCCCAGGCCACCTCGACAAGTGGTTTGAGCGAATGCG
>JAQQZR010000010.1:10197051-10220465 GCA_030068235.1 Notoglanidium macrostoma
CATTAGCGTTTATACTACAGAAGGTATGTGGTTAAATGCGTCCCAGGCCACCTCGACAAGTGGTTTGAGCGAATGCGGCTTGGAGGTGGTTTACACTTGTATTTAACGCTGTCCAGTTGTGTTCAGATCGCTCAAGACGCATTTTAATACAAAGTGTAAACGGGGTCTTTGAGAACTGATATATTCTACCCCTTGACAGGTACCAATTCACCTCTCAGTGGTTTTAATGTTATGTCTGATTGGTGTGTGTGCGTGTTTGTGTATGTGTGTGTGTGTGTGTATATATATATATAGTAGCAGAAGGGATCATCATCTCAGTTATGAGGGATATGAGGTTATCATGTCTTATAAATAACACAACCGTCATCTGCAGCTAACATTCATGACCTACTAACCTCTCTGACCTCACTCACACAAAGACAGACATAACATAATTGCCCTCATCCCGTAATACCTCTAAAACTAGGTAACAGTAACCATAACCACATGGTCACAAGTCAATCTGTAGCACAACAAAAATAACACAATATTAATAAGATAAGAAATAAGATAATACAGTAGTCATTATTGTTTCCGTTCTCAGTTCTTTGAATTGTATTCTTTGACCATTCTAAGTTGCTTCTGTTAATTAAAGTTCATATCCATTTAGGATATTCTCATGAAAAGACCATTAAATAAAACTCTCCCATCTTCAGTTAGAGTAGAACCTGGCTGCAAAAAAGAAACTCTGAAATGGTTCTGTAGTTCTTTTACTATAATAATACATCAGTTGCAGGAGGCACTAAGCGAGAATCTTGATTATTAACCGTGGTTTAATTCTATTCTTTGGATGAACTATTTAAAATTCTTGAAATGCTTTAGACAAACTAGCTGCCAAAGTTGAGCTGCATATCAGAAGTCCGTGTTTGTACGTCCCCCATTACTCCCTACCCCCTTTTCAACACACACACACACACACACACACACACACACACACACACACACACACACGCACACACACAGCAGGTCTGAGGCGAGCTCTTGAGGCAGTGAGTGGCTGTCAGTCATTATGGTGAGGGGATCTCTAAGTTTAGACTTCCCCTAGCAGCCTCGCTCACTGTCTCACGGTCCACCCGCACTGCGGCCTCACAACTTTTACCCTCTACTCAGGTAAGAGACAAACTTTTATCTGAGTTTTGAAATCAAGGCAGAATTATATGTGAGGGAAGTGAGCTCCTGAGATGGTAAAGATAAATTTCTCTTAATTAGATCGTGTGTTTTTTTCCATATACTGTCATGGTCTCGCCTCTGTTCCAGAAGGGTCTTATCAGCTGTCCTTGTGCTATATATAGACACCAAGACTCGTGCACTCTGACAAACTCACAAACACAACCCAAGGAGACTAAAATCTAAACAGGATTTGATCAAGCTTTTAGTTTAGTTAAAGAAAAAAAAAAATGCTGAGAGGAATAAATTCAAATGCTATTGAACTGCAGTTCATATTGTACGGTTTAATTGTGGCCGTAATCATTTAATCTTTTTTTTTCTTTTTTAAATGAGTGGAAACTAAGAATGGCTTTTTTCCTTTGGTAAAAAGAAAAGAAATCCCAAAATAATCATTTTCTTTGTTAACAAGCGAACAATAATTGCCATCAAAACACGAGTTACTTTCCAATGATTTTTGCTGTAATGAGGCAGAAATTAGCTTTTTTTTGTGTGTATTTGTTCTGAGAAATGACATTTTCACATTCCTACTCCAGCATGCTGCAGATGGAAACCATACAGAATGAAATTAAATGAAAGATTAATAGCGATGGCCAAGAGTCATTTGGCTGTCAGCTGCCCTTTTAGTGGTAATGTTTGTTGATGGTCCCTCTCTGCGGTCTTCCACGTAAACTGAAAGGAAGATTTCTTGGAATTTGAGGCTGCAGATTACCACCATCACTGGCAGTTATTCTGCCAGAGCATCCTTCCTTTTATTTTTATCTATTATCCATTTAATGTTTAATTATTGTACGCTACAAGCAGTACAATTTATTGCTAATTTTTAAATATATTGTCATTACTATATACAGTACCAGTCAAAAGATTGGACACGCCTTCTAATTCAATGGTTTTTCTTTATTTCTATTACTTAATAGATACTTTGTCTTAATGCGTAACGATGCAGGATCCTATGCTACAGTAGTTGAATAGGGCTGTTTACTGTACACCAAACACTACCTCAACACAACACCACTGATGATCTCAAACACATTAAGAAGGCAAGACCTTCCAAATTCTAATGAACTTTTGTCAAGATCACTGAAAAGCGTTCCAGGTGACTACCTCATGAAACTGCTTAAGAAGTGTGCAAAGTTTCATCAAGGTAAACGCTGGCTACTGTAATGAATCTGAAATAAGAAACATATATATATATTTTTTTTTTAATTCACCACATAATTTCGTATGTGCCACATATGTTATTTCATGTCTTCAGTTCTGTTCTACAATGTAGAAAATAGTCAGAATGAAGAACAACCTATGAATGACTAGGTGTGTCCAAACGTTTGACTGGAACTGTACATCGTTGGTATTACTTGTGATATATCACAATTGTTCCGCTCTGGTTAATGCACGCTGATTTGCATCCAAGTGCTATTTCTACCTCCACTGTAATGTAAATTACAACTGAGCTTACTATCTCTGCATCATATTAGGATGGCAATCGTGGTGTTGTCTGAAATGTGCATGTTGAATGTATCGTGGTGAGACCAAACACCAAAAAACATTCCTAATACATGTAAATGTATACAATGAATAAAATGACTCGGAATCATGTTTCTGATTCTGATTCTGCGTTGCACTGTAATTTGTTTCCAGAATCGTAGAAAAATACTCTCTAAACAGATTCTCTTGTTATTGGCATTCAGAACCCTGGCTCCAGCAGCGATCATGTGTCATATCTACCTGTAGCCAGGTGTGCAGGAAGTGAAAAACTCTGGGCAAACACTGCACTGGTTAAACACTTAAAAATAACATTCTCACTCTGGAACAAATTAGCATGAGTTTGTTTGCATTTTTGATTACAGCAATTCTAATCCTTGTTTCTGACTGTACCTTTTACTCTCTATGACTGTGTTTGTACAAGCAAAGTGGAAATATATTCATAGCAAAATACGGTATAAGCGTACTACAGTCAGATCAACCATGGAAAAAACATTGCTTCCTGGTGCTGAACTACTACCAGCCTGTACACTTTGGGTTTCTTTCCCTGCTCTGGCTCACTCTTTACAACAAGTTCAGACTTGTTAGCTTGTGAGCTGGTGAGTTGAATCAGGTAAGCAGGAGAAAGGTGGGGATGGAGGGGCGGGGTTGGGAATAAAACGGGTTATGGAGGTCACAGAGCAGGATTAATGAAATAAAAAATTAAGAATTGAAGGGAAACAATGAACAATGAAAATGTTCACTATTTCCTAGTTAGTCTGTTTCTCTTATGGCATTCATACAGTTAATGAATGGTTAAAATGATAATTCAGCCGTTATTGTTGTAAACATGTGTGGTTAATGTTTAATTGGATTTTCTGAAGGCTAAGGGATGTAAATTTGGAAATCTGACTATGTACGTTCCATTAGAACTTCAATGATAATAGAAAATATTGCCTTCATTCTCCATCAATGTATGTTGATGTATATTATTTGATCCAGCAAGTTTTTGACTGTCTGCATAGGAGGACTAGATCAGCATGGCCTCAGCTAATGACAGCACTACAGGAGGAGACCAAAAGGTTCCAGATGAAGATGAAGCTCCTAAAGTCAAAGATGTCCAGTCCCACTACCTCCGCTGTCCTTCTCCAAGGTGATGTATCTTCTCAACCTCACGCACACAATATCTTAATCTCCTCAGACCCAAATTCTAATGTTATGTGCCTTGTAACTTCTCTTCACTGTTTCTGTTTCTTAATACCTGATAACTATTGAAAAAAGAGTAATAACCAACAGTCCTCATATGAAGATCTTGCAAGGATATATATATATATATATATATATATATATACATGTAGTTGGAAGAAAATGTAATGTCCTGAGGACAGTGGGGCCTCATGAGGTTAATCTCCAAATTAGGAAATTGCTCTATATTTCAAGCTCTCACTCCTCTTTTAGACCTGTTGTCCTCCAGGTAGTGGTAGATCACTTTGTCTTGAGAAAGTGTCTCTCTGGATGACTAAAATCTTCACAGACACATTACACAGATGGCTGCAGCACCAACATGTACAAATGACATGCATTCTGAAAACCTACCTTGATTGGTGAACCTACCTTCACTTTTTCCTCCTTCCAGCTTTTCGAGAATGTCAGACCGTTTTTCAACCATCTCCGACCGCTTCTCCATGATTTCGGGGTCAGACACGGAGAGCATATTTATGGAACCCATTCACCTTTCCTCAGCCGTTGCGGCAAAACAGATCATCAATGAGGGTTGGTTGGTCCGTTCTGCATTAGAGCACAAATAAGTAGAAAGTATCGGAAAGACCGTAATAATAAACATAAATGCTATCATCAGTTTCTGAGGCAGTTCGAAGCATGTCATTATTTTATCACAACTTGTAACAGCACATGTTTCTTAACATACTTCAAAAATGTACAGTATGACCGGCTAATATCTAATTTTTACTTCACAGAACTGAAATCCAAAGACCTAAGGTTGCCCTCAACCCCAGACAGCATGTTGGAGACAGCAGAGCAGCTAATGGTGGAGGACCTTTACAACCGTGTTAAGGATATGATTGATGACCGCAGCCCCTATAACACACCCTGTGTTTTGGACATCCAAAGGGCTCTAGTTCAGGATCGCCTGGAGTCACCAATGAACCCTGTGGATGAAGTCTGGCCCAATATCTTCATCGGGGAAAAGTGAGAAACTTAACTTTGCATCAGATACACAAACAGAGATGACTAAACAGATTCTACAGCATTTGCACCCCCTACTGTTTAGTCACGAAGCAGGCAGTGAAACAGTTTGTCATGCTGGTGTGTGATACCAATAGCACCATGAAGTTGATTATTTTCCAGTAACAGCCCATTCCAAAGTGGTTTGTCCCTCTTACAGCACAGCAGTATGCCAATGTTTACTATTCTTTATTAATGAAAGAATGACACTTCATACAATGTATCAATTTATATTTGCATTTAATTGAATCTTTAAAACAATTTTCTCTCATCACTTACATTGTAATAATAGTTAGAAATAGCCGTCTCCTCACCGGAGAGTTTTTTTTCTCTCCTGAGAAGTTGATCAGGCAAAAAGTCAGCTTGTCACGTTACCAAGAATCCAAAAAGTACAATGTCCTCTGGTCTATGTCTGAAAAAATTACAGCTTTACTTATAATTGCTACAGTGTGTTGACACAAGAGACTCCAAACCTGCTGAACTCGACGACAAATTAATGACAAAGTCTGCACATCTTTATTATCAAGTTTCAAGTTAAAAACCTTTGATTGCTTACCTCAGGACTGCAATATATATGTACTACTACAAGGCTTCTCATACGCTGTCAAATAACATTTTTGTAAATAACCTGCTCAGGAAAATCTGACATTCATTTCCTCCATTTTTCCCATAGTGATAGGGTGCATAGCATCATGCAAAAATAGGCTACATTTCTAGGTCAGCAGTCTGCAATTTAGCTGGTGACTAAAATCTCCAAAATATAATTTTCAATTCAGTGCTTGGCAGAATAAAATTTGTTAGTTAAGAACTCGTAGGTGGGGGGAAAAAAAACAACCCCCACACTAATTCCTCTCTGGTTGAAGTGAAACTTCAAGTAGCTGTGTGATATGATTTTCATTTTTCTGTAGACTGTAGTAGCTTAATAGATTGCTTAATTGTTATACAGTATACGTTACAAAGAAATAAGGAATCCATGTCAAAATTGCTGGCGAGCAGTGTTAACTAGCAAGCTTGCAGCTTCCTCATAGGCTGCAACAGCGTATTGTTCAGATATTGTATCTGCCTCAGAGGCAAGTTGGTGCAAGTTGTCTGTGGTCTGATGGGTCTTCTATAGTACCATTGGTGCCTTTACAGTTTCGTAGCCAATGTGGTTATGAAGTTAAAGGCAGCTTTGTCTCCTTTCACCCTCTTTGTAAAGTACAGTCTGGGTCTGCTAACTGGTTTCATCTGGTCATGTATTAAAAAATTAAACACAAACATCCTGGGTTTTTTTTCCTGAATAGTTATGACACTGTTATTTCATTCAAAAGCTAACATATAGTATGTGCTACAAAAAAGAATAGCATTAATTGCTATTCTCTTGTAATAATCAAAATCTGATATTGAACCCATTGGTGTTCCTCAAAAAATTGCATCTTATTACCCCTGCCTATAATCTTTTTTTTTTTTTTTTAAGAGATATGAATAATCAAATAGGCGTAGGTCTTCATAACTGAATAACAGTACTTGGAAGTGGACTTATCTACATCTGTGGTGCTTCAAGCTCCTCATAAAACATATTGTTCAGTTAACCATCATTCAATGTCAGCTTTAATGCATTAATATGCATTGTGTCAAGAGATTTGCTATAAAAAATGTTCTCTTTAAAAGAATTTACTGTACCAAGATTCGATAGCTGTGCCTAATATATATGGTTTCACTCTACAGATCAGTTGCAGTCAACAAAGCTCGTCTGAAGCGTCTCGGTATCACTCACATCTTTAATGCAGGCCACGGTACTGGTGTCTACACAGGCGAAGGCTTCTACCAGGGAATGAACATCACCTACATGGGGATTGAAGTTGATGACTTCCCTGATGCAGACATCTCACCACATTTCCGAACATGTGCAGAGTTCTTGGATGAGGCTTTGCTAACGCATAGAGGTGCGAGAGTAAAAAAAAACTACTTAGGATGTGGAATCCAGCAGTACAAAAAAAAATTGCAGTATTACATTAAAGAAAAATATATCGTAAATGAAGATGCAGGGACCAGACTATTTCTGAACCAATTGAATCTGTTTGTCCAGGCACTCGTTCATGTATACAAAACTAGCAAATGAATTTAAGGAGACAAACAAAGATGAATATATGTTGAGCACAGTGAACAATTAATGAGAATGGTCAGCACTGGTATGTTGTACGGGATCTCATGCAATTGGACAGAAACAACCTGGTTATTTTGTAACATTTAAACAAATCTGTAAAAAGACCAGTATAATGAATTAGCTTAGCTTAACTTTTCTTAACAAGAAAAGTTTATTCTTTTCATGACTAGCCGTACACTTAATTACATAATTGTTTTTCCTTGCGTACAGGAAAGGTTCTGGTGGACTCTATGATGGGAATAAGCCGCCCGGCAGTGTTAGTTGCTGCTTACTTAATGATATTTCATAACATGACAATCATGGAGGCATTGATGGAAATCAGAAAGAAGCGTGCAATAGCCCCCAATGAAGGCTTCCTAAAGCAACTCCGTGAGCTTAATGAGACATTAATGGAGGAAAGAGATGATGATGATGATGATAGTCTAAGCCAGTCCTCTGTAATTAACACTAAGGCTCGTCTCAATGAGGAGCAAAGCATGTTAAGTGTTAAGGCCAATTCCATCATGGTGGAAGAGGAGGAGGACAGTGTGAGTGTTATGAGTAGCATTGCTTCATCTGCTGCTGCTGCTGCCCGTAAAGCAGGCATTCTTGGAGGCACAACTGATCAGATGACGAGGGCAATGGACCCTTCTCTGCCTGGGAAAGGAAAAGAAGATGAAGATAACAATGTAGACAAAATGATTCAGGAGTGGCAGAAGCGAAATGAGAAGTACCAGAGTGATGAGTGGTGGGAGGCCCAGCTAATGTTGGATGAGGATGACCATGGGTCTCTTGCAGGGGAGGGAAATAGGGGGATTCCACGGCCAGAGGATCTAGAAAGTGTGACCAGCGAGGAGGTGCAAATGGTGAAGGAGCAGATTAAGCGCCGACCTCGCCGGCCCGCCTCAGACTCAGTGTCTACTGCTAGTTGCAGCAGCTATGCTGACCTATGGAAAGAACGCCTAAGAGAGATTGAGGAGCAGGCAGCTGCAAGATACCGTCCCAAGGAGCAAGAAGAGGATGCAAATAGTGAAGCAAGCCAAAAGAAGATAGATGATGATTTAGAGAGTATAATGTCTGACTCGAGCTCTATGTACTACTTCTGCCAGAAGAACAAAGAAAAACTGACTCCTCTTGAGCGGTGGAAGGTTAAGAGAATTCAGTTTGGTTGGAACAAGAAAGACAAGAAGGCAGACGACAACGGTGGTGAAGAAAAAGAGGGTGAAGAAGAAAGCCCTGCTCCTTCTTTGGAAGATGTCAATTTAACAGCCTATCAGACATGGAAGCTAAAGCAGCAGAAGAAATTCTGTGGTGAGGAAAAGAAGGATGAGATTCTGGAGATGAGTCGTGGAGAAGACTCGGCCACAGTGAAGAGGAGACAGCGGAGGGCAGAAATACTTGAGCGCTCCAGAAAAACATTAGAGGAGAGCCAATCAGTGTGCGGCTGGGAAAGTGAAAGCTCCCTAAGCACTGGTTCCATCCCACTCTCTGCTTTCTGTGCTGGTGCTTTTCCTTCTGCAAGTGTTGTAGGAGATGATAACATGTCCATATTTAGTGGCAGATCATCTGTCCATTCTGGCCGAAGCACACGTTCCCAACCTACAGTCCCACCAGCACCACCTGAGCCACCTGTGCCCGTTCTGGGACCCAATGGGGAACCAATGGTTAACATCGCAAACATCCAAAATTGGATTGCAAATGTGGTCAATGAAACACTTTTGCAAAAGCAAGCAGAAGTGATGATGGGAGGAAGCCTCCCACCATCTCAAGCAGGGTCAGTTTTCAGGCTGGGTGCAGGCTCGGCTGTGGGACCCAACCGTGGAGTGGACGATGATAAATCCTCTGTACTAAGTGGATCATCTTATTATAATTTATCTCGCAATAAGGCTGAATCTGTGCTTTCAGGTGGAGGCAGAGCTGCTTCTGGACTTTCTGCAGGTGGAAGAGCTGAATCTGTTCTATCTGAAGGGGCATCCAGGCTATCCTCTGTTTCTGGATTAGGTTCCCGTAAGAGCAAGATCACCACCACTAGTGTACCTCTTTATAGCTTATTCGAAGACCAAGTAAACCTTCACAAGCTGGACATAATGGAAAAAGAAATTCAATCAGATATGAGAGATAAGATGGCTTCCTATGAAATTAAGAAGATTACAGAAGACAATAAACGCAGTACATTGTATAAGAAGAAAAAGCCAAAGGATGAAGATGAAGACAAAGAAGATCAGAACGGCTTTGGAAAAACCACTGATGATTTATCGGCCCCCTGTGAAAAACCTAAAAGAGATTATGGCCGTTCAGGAGTTCTCCACCTTCCAGCCACTGCAAACACCAACTGTACTGTTGATGCATGGCTCAAAAATGTAAGTCCACCCTCCAGCAAACCTAGAAGTTATGGTGAAGATACATCTGGACCACGTATGTCCAGGCCAGCATACGAAGAACCTCCTGAGCTTTCTGAGTTTGATTTTGCAAGCCGCAGAAGCTCAGTTGTAGCACTTGACGGTGACGAGGAGGACTATGGCTTTGCATCAAGATTTTCCTCACGAGATGAGGTTGATTGTGAAGCTGATTTAAACAGGGACCCCAGTCCAGAATTTAGCTATCACTCTAGGAGGAGGCCCGTTGGAGAAGAGGATACTTTCAATGGAATGTCAGAGTCTAGTCACTACAGAACTGGGAGACTCTACACTGGACATGAAACAGAAGAAGAGGACAGCTATCAGAAGTACTCAGCAAAGCGGAAATTTGCTCATTCTTCAAGATTTGATGAAAATGCGATGACTACAGGAAGGACTCGAACACAACAAGAAGGTGAAGATGATGAGGAGGTATCGGCTTTCCTCAATCAGATCAGACAGAGGGCGAGAGCACGTGTGGCAGAGGAGTTCAATGATGGTGATGAAATTCTTGCTACTTGGAGGAAACAAGAGGAGTCAAAGTCAATTGCTAATAAAAAAGACTCCTAACCACATATTTTGTTCCTTTGCAGAGGGATTTAAATGGTAAATTTCACAGAACTGGCCTATAATTAATTAAATTATACTCCAATGCTTCTACTTTTCCTTGAAAATGGCATGGATTAGAAATCTGTACATTAAAAAAAAAGCAATGCCTCTGTGTCTTCAGTGTTGTTGAAAACCAAGGATTGTCCATAAGTGGTTCTTTAAAACTACACTGAACCTTCATTAATTTCTTGTACACTGTAACTTCTACTTACTGGCCACTTTAATAGGAACACCCGTACCCCTGCTCATTTGTGCAGTTATCCATTGAGCTAATCATGCGGCGGCAGCAGAATGCATGAAATCATGCAAATACACATCAAGAGTTTCAGTTCATGTGGGGGAAAACATTTGCTCTCAGTGACTGTGGCGTGGTTGTTGGTCCCCGATCAGTTGTTTTGGGCATTACAGGAACTGCTGATCTCCTGGGATTTTCACAAACATTCGTCTCTAAAGTTACACAGAATGGTAGAAAAACAAAATCCTCCAGTGAGCAGCAGTTCACTGGGTATTTGAGTTACCACAGCCTTGCTGTTAGCTTGAACCAGTCTGGTCATGCTCCTCTGACCCCTCTCATCAACAAGGTGTTTCTGCCACCGACTTATTTTTCCTCACACCATTCTGTATCAGCTCTGGCAACTGTTGTGACAATTGGTTAAATAATTGCATGAAACAGTAGGTATACAAGTGTTCCTAATAAATGGACAGTGAGTGTATATTCGTTCCCTAAAATAATTCATTTAAAATGCTTCAAAAGTCTACAGTGGTGTCCAATTTGCTTTTAAATCCATTGTTTACAAAACATGATATAATAAAGCTGGAAATTTGAGATTCTAAGCAGCTTATCTAACTCGCATCTTGAGCTCTTATCCCACATGTGCAAATGAAACATGGTAAGTTTTCATCTATCCAGCAGATTAGACACCCTACTACTGTTAATGCATTTAATACAAATGAGTAAGCATTCAAAATGGCCACCTCAAGTACATACAGCTTCAAACAGAGACGTAATCTCTTCAGTCCAGTAGTTTTTGACAGCCTTTACCTGATACTGGTCATGGAACAATATATCTTTTTTTATTATTATTATATATATTATTATTATATTATTATATATTGGTTGCTTTATTTGTGCTCTCATTTGTTAGGATGGCCAGTTAGGATTTGTGACAAATAAAAATAAAATAGAATAAAGTGGACAATGAAAACAATCACAACGGGACATTATGTCCATCATCCTTAGTAAAACTGATTAAACTGATGAAACTTTCTGCAGTTTCACATAATAGTTATATTATTGGATATCTGCCTTAAAAGGTAGGAAAAAGGTAGCGTCTATCAGATGAGTTTCTCGTGGGTTACTACCACACTACCAAATGGTGCTGGAGTGAGAAATCATAGACTGTATATGTTCATTAGTCACTTTATTAGGTACACCTGGGTTTTGGCACCATTTAGCCTAATATTAATTATAAAAAAAAATAATAATAATTAAAAATAATAATAATAATAATTATTATTATTATTATTATTATTATTATTTATTTTTTTTTACAATTTTTTTTATTAATAATTTACTTTCAGTCTTTGAGTAACAGGGATATCACAGTATCATTTAAAATAAAGAAATATGTACATGACTTATTTCAAATATTTCATAGGAGTGAATGTTGTGGGGCACAACTAAAATTTAAAATATGTGATGTTTGAAATGTTGATGCAAAATTATTAAGATTTATTAAGATATTTGAAGGTAAAGTGTGGACTAGGGCAGGGACAAATGCTGTTTTCTGTAAATATAGTATCAGTGGGAAACAAATGGCACCCCAAGTGAGGAATGAGCAGCTCCATGTTAGGTTTATCTGATTAAACGTCTCGGCTGTTATAAAATAAAAGTTTAAAAACTGATATTTTGTTATTCTCATTCATATACTTTAAGTTTGTCCCCGGTTCGTGAGGAGGAACTTTCCCTGACTGGGGGTTTGGCTTATGCATTTCTCGCTCTGTTTATCGGGGATGGGTTGTGACTTGTACTAAATATTCAAAATGGCGACAAGAGGCTCAGCGAGTCAAGATGAGCGCTTGAGAGCAGGTAATCATTACATTTTACATATTCATAATCATTTTCCCTTTCCTACCCTCTACTTCTACGAGCAAGGCATTGCACACATGTGCGCTTTTTAAAACATTATTTGGCTGTCGTCGAGGCTTTTTTGCTCTAACAACAATATCGTAGCTCAGCTACTTTAGCTAGCAAGTTAGGTTAGCGTAGTTAGCTACAAACAAAAACTCTTGGCCGTGTAATTGTTGTAACATCGCGTGAATTAACCTACTTATTTACATATGTTCATGGGGCATATCTGTAATAAGTGTGGCGTGTTTGTGAGCGTGTGTAAGTAATGATTAGGTTTGCAAAATGAGCAAAATAAAAGTAATCCAGTGGGCTTTTAGGTAGCTAGCACGCTGCTTTGTGAAGCCGTTTATGAAGCTGTGATGGTTGCTGTGTAGCCGAGTTGCTAACAAGCTAATGTTAATGACGCCTCCTGCTCCGACATGAGTTAGTTACCTCAGGGCACAGGGCCAAACAAAACAAGTTATTCAAGCAACGTCTTTATGTACATATTCATATCGAGTAGGTAATATAAGGGATATAATTCGTCACTTCTCAGCAACTGGACATACTTAAGTTATGTGGCTGCAGTTATAAAGCATTATAGTGCATCTTAACACGTTTGTTTGTTTGTTTTTTACTCTGGGCGCTGATTCCCGGTTTCACACGGTGTTAGCCAGCCAGCTAATGAGCTAACCAGTGTAACATTAATCTGATCATTATGCATGTACTTAAAACTCCAAATATCCGATAAAAACATCTGTTGTTTTTAGCTAACAAGCTGAGCGCTGTGTGGTCGCACCGCTCGAGTTAATAATAATAATAATAATAATAACCGCTAAATGATTGGTTGTATCTAACCCCAGAAAGGTTGTGCACGCCGGTGTTTTGTCGGCACTGATGAAGTGGAGAGCAGCTTATGAATATTCATGTGTAAAAGCGCCGTGTTCATGAATCATTAATGCCCCGAGTAAGTGCGCGCGCGCGTGTTTTTGCTGATTAGTGAGGACCAAACGGTCCCCGCAAGGACAGGAATACCGGGCACGAAGACAACCAAGCAAAGGTTTCCATTTGGTTACTGAGGTCAGGTGTAGGTATAGTATTAATAATTATGTCGAAAGAAGGTCCTCACAAGGATATGACGTGTGTGTGTGTGTGTGTGTGTGTGAAGAATAGATAAGTTTGTTTCATGGTCTCAAATATCCAAATTCAGGTTTCCACTTGAAAGCCTGTAAAAGTGTCTTTGACGAAAGTTGTAGTGAGCAGGTTATATCGGCTAGGTGGAGCGGGGTGGCTGAGTAATTATGCAAATTATCATCACTTCATGCAAATGAGTCTTGGTGTTGTGAAGTGGAAATACGATGCGTACTGCTTATGAGGTTTAATATTAGAGCTATGAATCGAGTCCTGTTTTTAACACACAGGTCTTTAAAACAAGGCTGTTCCCACTACTCCAGGAAAAGGAATGATTCATTAGATTTTGCCAAAAAACAGGGGTTAGGATTATTAAAGGAAGATGTAACCAGAAATATAGCTACAGGACCTGCGCGCTACGCAAGGAATCCAGTAGTTAATGTTCGTGGTGAACCCGGTCACGATGGCAGATTTGTCTAGTGTTGCTTGCTTGCTGAGAACACGACTGCAAATTAGCGATCCAGTCTCGAGACCCACCCAAAAAAGTCTCAGGAGAAGGCGTTTTCTACTTTATAATTATCTGAAAGAATGTTCAGATGCGGAGGTTTTGGGAGTAAGAAAGGCTTCGTTCTTTAACATGAGAGCGTAATCGGTTCTCGTCAGTTGCCGTTTTATCCTGGTGATGAAAAATTAGTTTATGTATTGAGAAAGATGTTTGTTAGAACTGTATCGCAGGCAAGTGCAAACAAACCGTGAGAGCGTCAGCGGGAACGGTCAGAATTCCATCAGAAGCGAGATATGGACATGTACTGGGTACTCATTTACACGTAGCGTGATTTATACAGGCGCGTGTCAGTTTGGTGGGTTTTTTGGGGGGGGGTTCTTGTTTTTACGGTCATAGTATGTTTAACTCCGCACCATGGAATCATTTCCACTAGAGGAAAAGTCCCCCAGCTGGACTCTTTAGATCACAGTTAACAGTGCACGTCATGCACAGGTGTTAACACGTGATGTGAGTGTGTACTCCGGGCCGTAGTGTCACGTGTACAGAAGACAGAGCAGATGTTTCGCAGTAGTAGAGAATGGATGTGAAATAATAATAATAAGGTTGATGTACATCCCACTTCTGGTGCTTATAATGTCAGTATTGAGTTTACATTTCTCTCTCTGCCTTCCGCTGTCTCCTGGACATTTCTTGGGTTCCCACTTCTTTTCTGTCTCCCCAAGAAAGTCATTGACGCCATTGTTTTTGCAGTGGCTCCTTCCAGACTTTATTAATGCACCACTGGTCTTCAGGCTCATCCCTTTATGCGTTTGTGCCAGTTCAGAAGATTTTGGTTGAGGGTTGTTCTGGGTTTTCCCATAAACCCCTTGCCTGCATCTCGACACGTACGATTTCGTACACCTTCACAGAATTATAAATCAGCCCTAGGTGTGGGTAATGGTGGAAATGCATTCAGGGCAAAACACATGACAGGAAGACGCATCTGATTTGCATATCATGCATATTCATTGCGCTTTATTGGAGTGTAAATGTGTAGAGGCCATTTTTAGTAGTTTCTATTAAATTGCAATTTATTATTCAACATGTATTACTTTTTAATGATCCGTTTGGAGGTTCTTCAGATGCGATCAGCAGGATGTGTTTCTCCTGCTTAAACGTGGTTACGTAGCTGCTTTTATTTCCAGTGAAATCAAAAGTAGCGGTTTTAAGCAGAGTGCTTAAAATCTAATCTTAGTGGTTAATCAGCTTCATAATGCTTTATTGTGAGGATTCTGGTGAAATGAATGTGTGTTCATGTTGCCATTGCGCTCAGCCGGCTTGAGGAGGTCAGTTAAGGAGTATACGTCTTGTTGTTTTCAGGTACTTTTGCATTATTTCCAAGTTTATGAAATGCATATCAAGTGTTTCTTTGTTCTGAAAGTCGTGTCTGTGCATTACTAATAAGTTGCTTTGCCTCTCCAACTCTGGTTTCATAGAGACAACCCACTGGTCATGAATATTCATAAGCAGACCCAAACTGTTTATTCATATTCATTAGTTCACTCGCTCGGGTTCTGTTTGGCGAAACTCCTTATAGTATTAAAAAAAAAAGCCGAGAACAGAGAAACATGTGTGGTGATTCGACTTCACCAGTTTTCCAACCCATGTTTATGAAGAAGCAAATAAGTAACGCACCTATTAAAAATTGAATGCGTTCTCATTTTAACCTGTAAGAGATATTTACTTTGAATAGCAGTTTGTTTTAAACCCAATAATCTACTTCACAGTATTGTAAGAAAGAATGAAAATGTAGTGCTGTGTGCAAGATTAGTCTAAATATAACATACAAAGCTCATTCATACCTCTTGCACTCTTACCAGCTTTGAATTCTGGTTCCAGTAACGTAACTGGCCAATGAACTGCTTAAATGAACACATTTGCCTAAGAGTTTGTAGATGCTGGGACTGCAGGGATTCACCGTCTGAGCTTTCTGATTCAAATCGGCGGGAAAGTTGTAACATGTGTGCTGGTTCAGACACGCCCTACACCATTGTGCACAAATGTCCTGCCTTTGCATGACTTAACAAAGCGCTGCAGGTATTACAATGGCGACCGTCCTGGTCCGTCCGGTCAGAGATGCACACAAACAGCCCGGCTGAGTCTCCGATAAACACACGCGGAGTTGGAGAGCTGAGACTGAAATACTTGAAGTATTTTATTATCAAGTGCTTCCTGCTTCTGGTTGGTTTCTGATTTTTGACCACATTGTTATAATGTAGGATATAAAAAAAAAAAAAAACAGAAAAGCCGTCAACTCGACGTTTCACATCCCCTCTTCCATCCCCGGCTCTTATGGGCGATGAGGCGACATGCTGATGGGATGAGTGCAAACGCTGTTCCTGGTCACCAAAATATATATATGTATGTGTGTGTGTGTGTGTGTGTGGGTGAGATGTGCATATATATATATATATATATATATATATATATATATATATATATATATACACACACTATTATTATACAGGCATTGTCATATTATACACACATTGTTTTTATTTTATTTTATTTTATTTCTAATTCATTCTTCTCGTTATGGCTGATGTGTGATGTAGGAATGTAACCATGTATCATGTTGCAATAAATTGCGGTTAAATTTATGAATGAGGAAATACAAAATGAACCATTATTATTATTATTATTAGGCTGCATAAACTTTGTTCTTCACAGTAATTGTGGTGTTTAACTTTAAATTTTTAATAAAAGGAATATTTTAGGTAATAGGCTGATATATATTTTACTCCAATATAAATAATTATCGTTGGTTAATAAGGAAGTGAAACAAAATGTTTTTTTTTGTTTGTTTGTTTTAATCTAACTAAAAGTATCTAATTGCGACCCCAGTATCATGATTCGACCCGTGTTGTGAATCGGGTGAACGGTTACTTTGCATGATGTACAAGAGCCAAGATCTAAACGTCATTCTTTACACTTGATCTCACTCTGTTTTTTTTGTTCTTTTGGACGCCCACTTTTTAGAAGCCAGGCGTACTCCCGAGTCCTGCCTCGACATGCCGTACATCACGTTGTCGCCCAGGCGGTTGATTCTGTCTGCGCCGTTTTCCTGATTAAGAGTTATATTTGGAGCAGAAGCCTATTTATAGTCTCTGACTGAATAAAATAGTCACAGGAAGTTCATCTGTTGCTGGGTCTGTAGCAAATCAGTGTTAACAAATTTCTCAGTGGGACTATGTTTAACCATGAACGGTAATTCATCTGCATCCTCGGCGGGCGAATGTGATGAAACCCTCTCGTTCCGCAGATCCCACACAGCACTGAACTGTGCTTAGTAAAGCGGTCATTTTTCAAAGGAAACTCTGAGCGCAAAATGCTCCTTATTCAGGCGTCCTGCAGAGGATAAACATCCGTTGCTGATAGGTGTGAGTGTTGGTGTGAAAGTTATTGAATAGGTGTGTGCGGTGAGGCTGCATTTGCCCCTCTGCAGTTTAAAGTGTCACAGTAATCAATGAGTGCAGTTACATATGTGGTTGAGAATTATGCAACTTTGACTTTAGCATGGGACATTTTAAGTGGGGAAAATACCTGAGAGTTTAGTTTATGTTCTGTGTAAAGTGTTAAATTTAACTAATATTGCATTTGTTAGAAGGGGTTTTTTTTTTTTTTTTTTTTTTTTTTTTTTTTTTTTTTTTTTTTTTTAAGTGACAAGCCATGACTGCGGCCTTGGTTTGAATACACTTGCACAAAAGGCTCATGAAAATGAACCACTTTCATGGAGCGTGCAAAACAAACAGCTTTCCTCAAGGTGAAACTGCCCGAGTGTGTGGCTCGCTGCAGGCGAACGTTCGTCTAGTGTGAGCGCTTCATCAACTGTGAGCACCACTCCAGCAATAAGAGAGTTGAACAGCAGCCAGTGACTGAGAGGAAACTACCGTAAGTGCAATAATAATGCTTCTGTAGTTAAATAAGAAATTATTAGCATGTCGTCCTAGAAGGGCACTCGGAGAGCACAGATCTCCACCAAGGACAATAGTCGACTCTTCAACGGCATATAAATCTGCAGCCACGACCTCTTTATATGTCTGGATATATTTCTAATGGAGTCATCGTATTTCTACATCGGATATGTTTCGTCACTGTTGAGCTTTACCGCCATGTATTGGATTTTAAGGTGTATGGCGCTGATGAGCGCAGACTTCCGCCAAGCCAAAAAAGCCGTGTCTTATAACATTATCAATAGCTCAGATCTGCTCCAGAATTTAACGGGGTCTTCCTGGAAATGGGTTTGGTTGGTGTTGCGCAGTTCTGCTTCAAGTCAGACAGATAGACAAACAAACTGCACCAAAGACATAACCTCCTTGACGGGTTTAATCAACACACATGATTTCTGGTGACACACAGTACAGAAATAGCTACATTTCTTCACACTATACCTCCAGCTCTCTTTGCAGAACAGACAGTATTCACTGCCCGAGGCTCCACAACCAGTTGTTTCTTCACACATTTTTCTCTTGTTTCTGTACAAAATAGTGTAGAAACAGCCAGTTGCTCAGGTTTAATCTTGAACAAGGCCTCGTTCACACCCGGAATTAACATGCGTCTTGGGTGACTGGACCGTAATTGGACAGCGCTGAGTACAGATATGAACTGGGTCAAATGTGTCTTGAAGACACATTGTGACCACATTCAGAGGCAGTCTGGGATACATAAAACCACATCGCATTTGTAGTGTGAACATAATTGTGTGTTATGTTCTGGACAGCGACGAAGGACCACCTAATAAACTGCTTCATAGCCCTGACTGAAAAAATAAGTCATGACTGCAGGCTGTTGGGAAATCACGCCGAGCGTTGGCTCCGTCTGCTGCCAGGGGGATGCGGACAGACAACAGCAGAGATTAAAGTAGCTGCATCATTCACTCTCTTTTCTCATTCATTTCTGAGTTTCATTAGTAAACCGCACGATTAAAAGGTATGAAATTGTCCATGCAGGCACGTGAGAGGATTCGTTGGACATTTCTGCCAGGAAATAATCGCTGTAGAAGAACGACATGACGTAAATGTGCATGCAAGCCTCGACGGGAAACAACAAATGGAATCCGATCACAAGTGGTCATTAAAGACACATTCATAATGCCGGCTAAGCGTCTTGGCTGTCCAGTTGTGATCCGATCACCCAGGACACGTTATTGTGAAAGTCACATAATAAAAAGCGCTCGGGTTTATTCCCCTGAGAAACGGGACGGGGGGATCTCGTCCGCTATGCATATGGATGACTCGGAAGCGGCCTGGGAGTGTTTGTGTCGAGTTTGAAGTCCACGCCTGTTGCTCTAAGATGTCTCTGGAGTCCACGTATAAACCGTTTGCGCAGTGATGCTCAGCAGCTCCTCTCAGAAGGTTTAGGACATTTTGTGATTGTTAATAAGGGTTTCTTCTTCAAAGTACATCACCATCAGAATTGCCGAAAGCCTAAATCCGGTACAGATGGTCACTTCTGGGTTTTTTTTTGGTTTGTGTTTTGTAGTATGATGTAACAGTTTAGCGTCTGCACCACTACTGCAGTGTGCTGTGCCATTTCCTATTGTGTGTAAGCAGGTACAGTGATGTCCTACATTTTTCATAGTCCTCTAGACTTCCTGATTTCCATGTGAGCTGAAATTGTACACTTCCTGAAATCTATAGCTTAACACAATATGACAACAGGCTGTGTATGATTGGTCCGGTGCATACGAACACTAATAAACACTACCCCCCGTGTTAGGCAGCCAGTCATTTAAAGTCAGAACGTTTTTGATGGCAAGAATCCCGTTTGTAATATGCGTGCTGATCTTTAACCCTTTGCGTAGCACATTTCAATGTGTGTAAATTATCTAATTCTGTTTATTTCGCTGTTGTTTCATGCCTTACCACTGTGATCTAGCTGACAAATAAATCTCTCTGTTGTGATAGCTGAGATTGCGTCGTGGGGGGTGTTTCTCACTTTCTCCTTAATTAAAACAGTCACACGCTGGCAGTAATTGGGCTTTTACTTCTCCCTAGCTGCCAAGCCTGCCATACCCAAGAAGCTATCCAATTAATATGCTAATGAACTGATAAATATTTATGAGCCTTTTTGAATTATGCAGAAAGCTTTCTGAGGTCTCTCTCTCTCTCTCTTTCTCTGAAATGAATTGCTTGCAGGACTTCAAAGCCGCTCTTGGCTAACGAGGAACGGGGCGCGCTATTTGCATGCGGCTTTAATCAGCTGAATACTGATTGCGTTTCATTATGGATGCTAGTGTTCCAGTTGCGGTCTTTGTTTCGCTCTGGTGAGAGTGAGAGAACTCTTGCTTCGTGCTCCTAGCTGCAACTGGCAGTATTGCATCTGTGCACATAACAGGAGCTGGTAGAGCTCTGCAGACTTTGTACCTTCATTGCATTTTAACAGTATCGTAGATGACCGGGTAGTTTGCTTTTCGTTATTCCTCTCCCACGCTTGCATTCATGCGAGAGATCATGGACTTGAGTCTTTCTGGTGAGTTTCCTTTACTTATTCATGTGTATTTGTTTCTATTATTTTGGCAAACACAGGTGTGAAGGCTCAGTGGGTTTTGGAAGTGAATTACCTGGGTCACAATCTTTCACCTTAATTTCTTCTGGATATGAGTTTTGTTAAATTGGCTTGCAATTAAGGCTGTAGCTTAATCCATCTGGGGGAAAAGTGTGGAAGCGAGGTGCATTTTAAGTAGAAAAAGTACGCGGCTCTCATTTCCATTTCAAAAGTTAGCCCTGGTTGTTCGTGCTCGCTTTTGTTATCCCTCGCATGTATTATTGCTGTCAGTAGCAAATCTTCATGAGATTCTTACACTTGGCATGAAGTGCTTTGGGTGTTGCGCATGGGGTTTGAAGAGCTGCGAGTCAGGCAGCACAAAGGCTGGGTGCAGTTTTAGAGGTCATTAAGCTTTCATGGATAGTCCAAGGCAGAAGGACGTAGAGATGAGTCTCAGTAGTCACTTTAAGGTTCTCAGTTTTAAGACCTCATCACTTATGTAGATAATTGAGAGGTTTTTTTTTTTTTTTTTTGTTTTTTTTCCTTGTGTGGTTCTGCTTTGCAGATTCTACAAGCGCAGCAACAGAATCAAGTAAAACTGCCATGGAGAATGGAATACATGCAGTCCAGGGTAAAACTCTCAAGCGTGTGCGATTCCTGTATTTGTTGTCCGTAAAGCACTCGTGTAACTCTTTCTCCTTTCTGCTCTAGCTGCTCAGATGAACGGGCTGGACTCTCAACAGAAACCAAATGGACAAGCAACAAGTGCAATCAGCAACATGCAGGCACAAGCCTTGCTCCAGCAGGTAATAAATATTTCCACCGAGCGTAATGTGCCCTTAACATTCTCGCACGCACGTGAATTTTGGCTGCTGTGTTATATTGGTCCGGAATGAGAATGCAAACTCGGAGGATCTTAACCACTGCCTCTTCAGTTTCCATAGTAAAAATTCCTTCTCCATGGAGACAAGTCAGTGTAATTTATTAAGAAAGTGCCTTGGCACTCATTATCTCTTAGAAACGAGCTCGAGCGATCAGAGTGGTATGTTAATTAAACGCTGCTGCAGTCATTCCAAAACAGGTGGAGAAGAATATGCAAATCTATGCAGAATTTATTTACACTGCATAATGCCCTCATTTGCATAATGTGAGTAGAACGACTACAGGCAATTTGATTCCCCCAATGAGTTGTTTTTTTCCTTCCAAACTTCTTTGCTAGATTTATTGTGCTCAACCAACACTGACCTCACAATGATCACATCAGGTTTTAATTTTTCACTGGTAGCTTTATATTATTGTGGTTATTTTAATGGGTTTTTTTTTTTTTTGGCTGGGTTCAAAAATACAATGCAAAGGTCAATAGCAGCTAAAATGTGACGATAGAAGTGCTAAAAATACTGCTTTTGTTGATGATGACTTATTCAAAAAAGATTTACATTTACCACTTACTCAAAATAGTCTTACTGAGGGTCAAATTAACGTTCAGGCTTATGATATGAAAATTCAAGGATTTAAAAAAAACCAAAAAAAAAACAATTATAGGATTTATTTAATTTTTTTTAGCTGTTTTTCTCTCTCGTACTCGGTCTTGCATATGATGCATTGCATCTCAGTCCCACAGTTTTAGCATTTTTGGTCTTGTTCCATCAGAGTTGTCTGTCTGATATGTGATGTCGTCTGTGATGCTTGACTGAGCAATGGCACCGGGACATTTTTACTCTTACAGAGAGTGAAGATAACAGAGCAAAGATGGAAAGCACAGCGTCAGCGTAACTGCCTAATCTTAGTCTTTTTGGGGGTTTTTTCTAGAGAGAAGATGGCATGTCTCACCTTCTTGTTTTCTACCTGTCCTGCTTTCAATCCTGATTCAGTAGTGGTGCTTGTCTAAGCATTTATCATACATGTTTGCCATGAATGATCGGTGTTCCCTGTGTGTGTGCCTGTAGTTGAGTTTGAGTTCAGCGCAGCAGCAGCAGTTGTTTCTGCAGCAGGCTCAGCAGATCCTGGCAGCCGCTGTGCAGCAGCAGTCAGCAGGCCAGCAGAGCAGCACCACTGGAGCCAACATCTCTGCTTCTGCTGCTACACCCATCACCCAGATCCCCCTCTCGCAGCCTATCCAGCTCGCACCCGTAAGAACAACACGATTACGCATATGTTAGATTTTTTTCTGTTCAGATTTTACCGAACTAAATTGTCAATTATATTGTGCGTTGCCGAGAGCTAATTTTTATCACCATTGTAAGGGCTCTGGACAGAGTAACAAGATGTTTGTGGTAACACATTTCCTTCTGCATCTGTATTTTTTTTCTTCGCCCCCCCTTGTTATTCTTAACTTGGTGTATATTTGTTTCCCTTCAGCAGCTGCAGTCTACGGGTCTCAACCTGCAGCAGTTTGTGTTGGTGCAGCCGGGACAGCTTCAGCCCGCTCAGTTTATCATCTCGCCTTCACCTCAAGGCCAGACTGGTATGAGCTCACACAGACCAACATGTATAGCATTTCTAAGCTCCGTGGAGTCCGGCATGTTCCATATTGGACAGAGATCCAATGTGCTCTCTCCTGCACACATGAGCTCACACACTCTCGATTGGCTAGTGTCCCTGTGATGGACGGGGGAAAGATATTATACCTTTCCTTCCACCCTCTGCCAATTTTGCTTTCTTGGGCTTATAACTGTACCACTTGGGAGTGTTGAAATATTTATTAAAGATTATAAGACAAAGTCACGTAACTTGGTAATATTAGACGTGTGTATGTGTAGTAAAGGACTGTTTGCTAAATGCCTGTTTGGACACATGAGCTAGTTTGAGGCCTAATGAATTTTATTGAATTTTATTTTCATAGATGTACACTACCAGTCAAAAGTTTGGACACCTTCTCTTTCATAGGTTTTTCTTTTTTTGTTTGTTTTTTTTTCTCTACATTGTAAAACAATACTGAAGACCTCAAACTGTGAAGCAGCACATATAATGAATTATGTAGTAAACAAAAAAAGTGTAAAAAAAAAAATAAATTTAAAAAACCAAACAAAATATGTTTCATATTTTAGATTCTTCAAAGTAGCCACTATTTAGCTTGATGATATTGTGGGCATTATCTTACCCAGC
>JAQQZR010000010.1:10243788-10258666 GCA_030068235.1 Notoglanidium macrostoma
ACAAGGCACACGTGTTCACTGAAAAGCATTCCAGGTGACGACTTCATGAAACTGGTTAAGATAATGCCGATTGTACCGTCACGGTAAATGGTGGCTATTTTGAAGAATCTAAAATATGAAATTTTTTTTTACACTTTTTTGTTTACCACATAATGCAGTATATGCCATACGTGTTGCTTCATAGTTCGGATGTATTCATTAATGTTTTACAACGTAGAAAGCAAATAAAAAAAAAAAAGAAAAGCCTATGAAAAAGAGTAGGTGTGTCCAAACTTTTGACTGGTAGTGTATAAATAATATATATACGTACATGCATTTTATACGTATACATGCTGAAATCTTTCCAATATGTTGTAGAAGAATATGTTTTTTCCATTCAGTTATCAGATATTGAGACGTGGCTTTTTTATCATTCTGCTGAATTTCGTCATACTCTGGAGGTGTTTTTGGTTGAAATAAAAATATTCATGTGATATCACTGACTGTAACCTGACACTACAACGCCTACAGATTGAAAATGACATTTTCCAAAACATCAGTAGATTAGTAGATCAGTAAAGCCTATTAATAGAAAAGCACATGTGAGCCTCTGTGGTGCTTTGATAGTTTTTTTTTTTTTTGGTATGATAAGAACCATAAACTTACTGAGCCGATTATGCAACAAAGGACGGTTTATAACTCGCACTAAAGCAATCCTGCAACTTCTTCATTGGACCATTTTATATTAATAATATACAGTGAACAAAATTATCTGGGAAAACTACAAACCAGTGCACACACACACACACACACACACTATACAGTATATGTAAATATTCCTCATAAACCAGCTGACGTTAAATTGAGAACGTTACAGTTTTAGTAACTTTAGTTCCTATGAATGTTCGCTTTCTGGGTGTTCTGAAAATCTACACAATGATTTGAAACATTTCTTCAACATTCAAATGTACAGAACATTGGGCAAGCGGAGAACCAAACCGTTATTACCGTATGTTTTTAGAACGTTATTTCTGGAACGTTAGAAGTCTGACCTTCTTTGGACCTGAGAAATAATTTATTACGCAGGTCTGCTTGATGGCGCGATGTAAAAATCTTTTAAGCGAATTAGAAATTTGAGTACTTCTCAAAAATGGGCCCACAATCACGTGGCAGATGGAAGCAGCAGGCAGTGACGGTTAAAACATCTCTTCGCATCCTTAGGAAAAAAAAAAAAAAAAAAAGAACCTCCAGGTGTCGAAACAAAAACAAGAAGAACCTGTACGTCTTACTTTCATCTACTGCTTCAGTTTGATGTTTCTCTGGTTCGTATAATGCATTTTACATTTTACAACACCCAGATAAATATCGGCTTTAATGTTCGTGGTCAAGATTAAATCTCATATTGGTCAACAGAGTTTAATTTAGACCCTGTGGGTATTTTTAAAAGTTTCAGTTGTTAGTTCCATTTAATCTTATCACAGCTGAGAATAACAGCACTTGCCCACTGCTTTATACAGAAGATTTTGCTAAAGATCTATATGCATTTGTGCATGAAAGCAAAAAATCTGTTCATTTGTCTAGTTCAAAGCTTTCATCATGTGTCTTTGCTGGGACAGTAAAAGAAAACTAAATATTTGACGGCACAGAGCTGGAAATAATTAAAAGTATTAGTCACATTTCCAACCACGTATAATAACCGCACATCTAACGCACTGAAAATTGAAAGGTGCTTTAAATCTATATTCGGATTTCTGTGAAGATGCTTAGTGAAAATGTCCATCTTGAAAAGCGCCTGAATAAAATTGAATCGAATCGCCACTTATAAAGGAAGTACTGAGCAAACCTGCTAGCGTATCGTCCTTAACGATTTTACTACACTTTGTATCGCTTTAAGAAACTAAAAAGCAAAATTTCAAAAATTCTGTATACTTTTTTTTTTTTTTCCTCCCCCAACTGTGAAGGAAATTCTCCTGCCTTACACTTCGGTCATTTTTGCTTTTGTATTTGACTTTTATTTTGTCTCCTAGTTTATCTGTTTTGTCTGCCAGAAAGCATTCCCTGCAGCAAAATGAACACTGTTATTGAAAAACCTCACCAAAACCTTTGGCGTCTCATAAACAAAGCCACTACATAACAGAAGCACGAGAACAATAATCGCATTCTCTTTGTATGCAGACAAAACATTTAATATGCAGAACACCTGCATGTGCAGACAGCAGAAATTCCCCAGCTATAAACACAGCCTCAACACAACTCCTTTCACTCTGGTTTTATTTAGTTGTTGGCCGTTTTTATGTGCAATAGAATATAATCCGCTTTTTGAACTGTTCAGATTCACTTGAATCCGAGTGATCAAAACGAAAACCTGAACCCAGGTTTCCCCCGAATGCAAATGTCCACCAACACTGTTGGAGAAAAGAGAGGCACTGAATGGAAATGTGACTTTTCAGAGATTCTCGAAGTCACACGTCAAAGCGGGAGAGGTGCAGACCTTCTTGAAACCGAGCGTGTTTACCCCTAAGTGAGATTGGTTCTTTTTAGTTGAGTAATAGCGTCAGTTCAAAGGCCTGCTTTATTCACGCTTGTAGATGGAAAGTGCCCTCCTACACAGAGGTTCCTCTCTGAGCAATTACAGCCGAGGCGACGCAGACGTTCGCAAAGCGAAGGCTGATCCGGGAACAGCTTTTTTTCCATGAAAACAAACCTTGACTCATGAGAAATGGCAAGACTGATCTCAGATCAGCAGAGTAAAAACACATATATGTTTTTAAAGGTTTCCTAAAGGGGCTTCTCAGCACATTTTCTGCTGCGCTTGTAATTCTGCGACACGCCATGACACAAAAACACGTCTTCATTATTGGGAATCGGTCATGACTTCTGTTATGAACGGTCTGTTATGACTGCAGCTGTCAGGACTTCGATCACTTGTTATTGTTTTAACACCAACAGCTCTGAGGAAAGCGCTTGAACATGGTTATGGAGTTATCGGACTCTGTCCTGGAACAATGTCTATTTTATTCAGTATGCTCAAAAAGTATACTGGCGTTAAAGGCAAAATGTTCCCCAAAGCTGATAATTAATTGTAGTAAATTTAGAAGTTAGGACTTTATGTTTTTCCCCCACAGCTTGGCCTAATGCATGTAAATTCGCAGCTTTCCCCCCACACCCAACTTTATATGAAAATGTTACGGAGAATAAAGTTAAGATTGGTGACGGGGTTGGCGTTCAGACATGTTCGTACGATTCCTATGCGATTAAACGAGCTCGGACCACCTCGTTCTAGTTCTCGGTTTCATTTCCATAAGTTCAGGCCCTTTTTTTCCAGTAACTCTGATAAGTAACAGCGAAATCTTGTACAAACATTGGACGTCATGTCCATACAGATGGTGAGGATCTGATTGCATATTTTAAATCAAGTCACGTGAAATTCTGGTAGAAATGTTTAAAAATTTAAGTAGCTGAAATGAAAGGGGTAAAGCGTCTGCGTTCGAAAGAAATCTAATTAAATTAGCATACAAGCATTCGTGCTCGACTACCTGCTTCGTGACGATTTTGTCACTCCTCAGACCGAACGTGTGCTTACTGGTGTGTCTGCCTGCGAGCCTGTTCCTCCTACAGCTCTCTCGTACCTGGGTCCGGTATATCAGTGGACACTCTGATTGGCATCACAGTAAAACTGTAGTCTCGTTAACAGCTCTGTACAGCAATACTTTTCTGTCTCACTTTGGATAAAAGCTACCACATGAAAATGTAAGCTTGTCACGGAAACACTATTCATTTACCGTCAGTGCATGAACCCACTTGAACATCCTCTGAGGGGTTTTAATAACATTTTGTTTCAATATATATATATATATATATATGTATATATATGTATATATAATAATAAAAAAAATAGTATAATGTATTTGAGTAAAGACATTTTTTTGAAGAATTTTCTGATACCAACTTGTCAGTCAGTCTCACGTGAAGCTGAATAAAAATCTAATATAAAATCATAAAACAAATATATTAGACTTTTGAAATGAGGTTAGACGGATGGCGATATTTTGTCCAATTATAAAAAGAACTTCATTCTGTAGCATATTTTGGGACAGGCAAGTAGATAAAATAAATATCCCCAAAAAAAGTACTTCTAAAATATTAAACTATTCTAATAAGGGAATTTATATTTTAACAATCTTTATTTATTGTCCTTTTGAAGCTTTCAACAGCTCAAACAAGGTGATTAACTGGCAAATCTTTATTTCCAGAAATTACATTTTTGAAAACGAAACACACTTTATTATTTTCAGGAAGTGGATTTAGTGGTAATTCTATGTGAGGGAGTTAAATTTCACCACATGTATTATTCAGAGCCTCTTCAATAAATAATATCGGATGAAAAAAATCACATCAAGTTACCTTTTTCAAATATTGAAATTTATCATATCAAGATACACAAGTGTGCATTGCTGGGTGAAGGACAAGGATGGCGTTATGAATGTATTTAAATGCGTGGCTTTATGGGTTCAATTCAGAGTTAGAAAAGATAAGTGGATGTAAATAACGCATATTGGAATTGACTGATTGAAAATATGTTGCTCATCAGTATTAGTGTGCTATTCCAAGGAGAGTATTGAAAGCGATAAATAATTGTTGATAAATATAAAAGCATTCAAAACCAAGAACAAAAGCTACATGTTAAATTTAAAAGTTAAGTCAAGGCCTTGAATGATAAGTTTAATTTTAGGATTCAGAATTTTGTTTCTCAACCAAGTCAAAGCAGGTAAAACTTACAGAAATGTTATTTACATACACACAAACAAACTATCAGCTAGAACATCATTCCAGGATACCAAAATGTCCAAACCATATAATAATGTTTAATACAAACCTCACAGCAAGTTAAGGTCCTCATAGAACTTAAAAAAAAAAACGGCTCTGACATGCACATACACATAAAACATAACCCTGTTGGGAACGTGGACACTATTGATGCACTTTGTATCAAAAGTGTCCTAGTTCCCAACATTAAAAGGGAACTTAATCCATTTGTAGACCTTCATGACAGAACTGTTGGAAAAAACAAAAAAACACATTTTATTGCAACAAAGATGGCCGACTCGAGTTACGCAAACCAGGCCCTGCTTGTTCAGCGGATGTTCTGTTCTCTCCACGTATCTCGCGTTCCTGACTGAACTGAACCCTGTTCTTTATCGCCGTGGTGATCAATAATCCTAATGTTCTCCAGGTCGAAAGCTAATAAAAACACCTCAGGAGGCAATGAAAGCACGGAGAAGGTGAGGTTTTACCTGTAGGAGAGATGATCAAGATCAGTAGCACCAAAGCACCAGTGTTCTGAAGCCCCATACTTCCTCAGCTGATCAAGAGTCCAAGCTGTTCTTCACTGGTCACTGGATTTCCCTCAGCACTTCTAACCACAAGCGCAACGAAGGTCGGGTCCAAGATCAGAGGTTTCGGTGCTTCAGCACACGGTGTTGCTGAAAAACCTCTTTACACAGCTGTGCAGTAGATACCACTGATTCTTTGAAGCTCCAGACTCAGTCTGGTAACAGGAAGTGGCTCCTCCGAGCTCCACCTGGTGATGCAGACGTCCCACCTCCCCTTTGACACGGCTGTGCAGAAGACTGAAGCCTTGTGGCCTACTTTGAGACTTCCTCTGCTGTTATATGAAGTTCGGCGGGGCGGTGAGGATCAGGAGGACGGGTGCTGTTTTCAGGAGGGGAAACGAGGGTCAAGGAGCGTACAAGGGCAGGGGTCTTCCTTCACATCTTTGTTCTTGACTTTGCTTTTGGAGGGTTTACAAAGCAGCTTTGCACGCAAGTAACATGAAACAGAGACGTCTAGCAGACAAAATGGCATCGCTTTGACTAAAAGCACCAGATTGGAGGCAAAAAAGGGGGGCGTGTGACATCAGCAACACACTGTGGCTTGTTGGAAGCAGTTAAACTTTATTTCATTGCAAGGGCTTCTTCACAGTTCGCACAACGATACACAACGTCAGCGTCAGCAAGAAGACCTGCTACTGAACGAAACCTCATTAATTACAAGAAATGAAGGCTTATTCCTTACCCCAGCGTAATGTACAGCCTAACAATTGTGCAAAGTGCAAAAAACGGTGATCAGAAATCATACTAGGTAAAAGATCAAGCTTGTCAAGCTTATAGATGTCGTTTGCATCAAAACGCCTTTCACAATCAATTTTTTTTTTTAACAAGACTGCACTGAAATGCATGATTTAAAATGATGTAATAAAAGACATGAAAAGCATAGATTCAAAATATCTTACGGGGAAAAAAAAAAAAATGTGTCTTTGCCATGTGCCACACAATCAACTAGGTCTACAGCTCAAAATAAAACTAAACAAGTTGAAAAAAATAAAAATAAATCCATCCCCTTTGGGCCAGAACAAAAAGTCTGTAAAAAAATATTTGTAAAAATCTGAAATTAGTACTCAGATGTTGGTCTTTCTTTTTTCTTTATGAAGACGTGACTGAGATTTATAATAAGGAACAACTAGTATGTTTATGTCACGGTGTACAAATATGTGATTCCAAATACTGGGTCAAGAAACTTTTATAAGTAATCTTATAGTGTATCTGATCAGACTAGTTTTACATCTCAAAATATTGTTATTACCCCGTGATGTATTCCAACATCGAGTGCGAACCACCAACATAAGCGGTGACTATAAATAAATACCAGCTACCTTTACAAAGCTGCATGTGGTCTTCACATACGTGGGACTTCCTTTGCCCAGGACGAGGGCTCGATGAGGGTTTTTTAGTTCAAATGCTGTGAACACCAGCCTCTAACCCTGTTAACCTTTTCTAAAAAAAAAATTCTCATACAGGTCATAATCACTGTAAGTCATTTAATATTGGCAAAAATATTTTTTATACATCAGACATGACATAGTGGTTCTAAAAAAAAAAATTTTTTTTAAAGGTTTTAAAAATTCCCTTAGTGCAAATTACTGACGTATAAAAAATCACGATTCTGTCCCGTTATGTCTGAAGCGGTTGAGCTTGGTCTGAAAGCAGAAATTTCCATCACCTCACTCACAGGTTTGCTTCTCAAAACGGTCTAGCTTTGTAGTAGTCCTCAGGCGACACCATCTTCACCCCTCCGAAGTAGTCCAGCACCCAAACCTGGCTTATTGCCATTTTAGCAAAGAACCAGCTGTGGTCCAGAGGCCAGTCGATCATCTCAGGATGCCTGCTGAACAGCACCTTCTTCGCAAATTCAGCTTCTGTACCATTCACCTGAAATCAGCGCAGAAGGACGGAGGATTTATTCGCAGATTTCAGCGACTTTAATGAACATTCACAACAGAGTTAACCGTACACACGATCAATAGTGATGCTGCCCATGAAAGGCTAAAGTGCCCTCCGTCTTGTGCACTTAAAATATACTTCAAACAGGAAGGAAGAACTATTTCAGACATTAAACTAGGACTTTGATCATGATCGTGTAAGGGGGCATAAAAACTACAAAAGAAGGCGATCATGTAAACGTGCAAGACAAGAAGAAGTGCAGCTGTGTGCGGACATTACACGAGTGAACCGTGCTCATGACGAGCATTTACACAGGAACCAACTAGGAATCTTTCAGATCCTCAAAACATACCGAGTAACCGGCTTAACCCGACTAAGTAGATAGCAGTATTAGCTGCAAAATAAAATGGAAAGGATCTTTACCGTGACACACTCCGACATCTCAGTAATCAAAGCATGCGTAGGACAAGTTCTATATTTGTATACAGGAACCACCAGTACACCGAAAAATACTGGTATTTATAGCGCATGCATGTGCAAAACTGTATGAAACTGACCTTGATGAATCCCACACATCCGAAATTTGCATAATGAACCGCCCCCAAATCACCATGCAGTCACGGGGAAAAGAAAGTACACCCTACTTCAATTCTATGTTTTATTTATCAGGAGCTGAATAACAATTCTGTCGTCCTCGCCAACTTCTACAAACCAACAAATAACCTCAGGTGGGAACAAGAAAACTGATTTCGATATGTAGGCATTTTTCCCCCAGCATTCAGTAATCAGCATCTGAATGGCAAAAGAAGAAGACAAAGAAAAAAGAAAAAAAAAATCAAGGTGTTGGAATGGCCAAGAAAAATAGTTCAGACCTCAGCCCTATTGAAATGTTGGATCTTCAGAGAGCTGTGCGTAAACGGATATCCTCAAACATCAATGAACTCAAGCAAAGAATAGCGGGCCAACGTTTCTCCAAAGAAATGTGAAAATGTTGACTTCGAGTTATTGTTGCTAAAAGTGGTTCTATTTTACTGAATTATAGGGTGTACTTATTTTTCCCCACCTGGTTTCTGAATGTTGGGGAAAAAATGACTACATACTGAGATCTGTTGTGTTGTTGTTGCCGCCACCTTTCTTTCTTTCCTTTTCTTTTACGTAGGCCCTACTAAATAAAAACCCAGAATTACAGGAGGTGTACTTTCTATTTCACATGACTGTACAAGGTAAACAAGCCCAGTCAAAACGTCTAAGAAGAAGAACGTCACGGACAATAAAGTAAAGCCACTCTTGCACAAAGTAAACCACGACAACAATGGCTTCTTTCGTACCTCTATGAATAGTTGGTCTAATAAAAATATTTTAACGAGTACACGTGTGCATTTTGCTCTTGGCCTAGTTACATTTAGAAACTCTACCATGACATGAAAATTTGTCATTTTTGCTTGCTTTTTTTTCCTAACCTGCAGGTTTTGGAAGTGTAACGTAGAGCATCACTCGACATTTAGCAGGTAGTTGCTTGGGAAATGCCAGTACAATCTCCAATTTCTATTTCAAGTGGCTAAAAGACACGCAGTCACACGTGAAACCCAGCATGACGCGTTTAACACCACCATGTACCATGGTACAATTTCACATCAGCTGCACTGCAGTGTGGTTTCCTGTACTGCATGCTGTAGTGCCACACCCGTACAAGGCATTCACGTGGAAATTCCAAGGTGCTGCCTGCTGGATTTTTGCCACAGTTTTCTCCCTAATCTGGTCACGTGACAGTTGATATGCCGATCTCACAGCCAGCTCTCAGCCATGAAGTGACAGCTACCAAACAGGAAGGGTAAAAGCGAACATTTGCTTCTCGTGAGACACACAGAGATACCCGCCCCATCTTTTCAGACTGCTGCTCATGCTGTCACAGGGCAGCGTAACACATTCGGTACCCTGCCCTCCTCCACGTCCATGAGCTCAGAGATGAGTCTAGCTGTGTTTGATATGAGTAGCCAGTTCTGCTCACTGGGTTCCCATGGCTGTGACATGGTCGGGATTCAAACTTAAATAAAGGTGCTGTCTGTTTTATCAGGTCATAAGATAAATGTCATAGTTTATACACTATTTGGTTAGAAATCAAAAATCATGTGTGACCTTTGAACATCCTGTTCCAGATTTAGACCCCCATTTTGCTGTTATAATAACCTCCACTCGTCTGGGAAGGCTTCCACTAGGGTTTGGCGCGTGGCTGTTGGGATTTGTGCTCATTCAGACAAAAGAGTGTTAGTGCTGTTGGGTGAGGAGGTCTGGGGTTCAGTCGGTGTTCCAGTTCGTCCCAGAGATGACGGAGGTCAGGGCTCTGTGCAGGACATTCCAGATCTTCCACTTTAATTTTGGCAAACCATGTCTTCATGGAGGTCAATTTGTGCACATTGTCACAGGGGCATTGTCATGCTGGAACAGATTTTGGCCTCTTAGTTAAAGTGAAGGGAAATAATAATGCAAAAACGTACAAGGACAGCGCTTGTTTGGGGAAGAACCACATATGGGTATAACCGTGAGGTGTCCACATATCTTCGGCCATACAGTGTATATCTAGCTATGAAATACACTATGTTTTTTTTGTTAATTGCCATCAAGCCCGGCACACAGCCAGGTTATCAGTGACGTAGTTGTGCAACAACTGCAATGACCGAGTGTACGCTATAACTCCAAAAGAAAACGCAAACTGAAATAGCTGCGTAAACTGCTAGTACAGGATATAAATATAGGCTATATCGAGACAACATAAAATCAGCAATGTACGCAATACCTGTTGAAAAGCATACGTTTTGTATTAAATGTTAAAGCGTCGAAGGAATTCGTGTCACGTCAGATTGCATAACCTAACGCGTTGTACGAAAATAATGCGAGGCGTTGCCGAAATAATGAGGTTATGCTCAGGGTTGTTTTCCAACTCTGCATGTGTGTTTTCTTACCTCCTGTACAGATCCAGACAGGATAATGTGGGCACACAGGGGGCTCTGGGGGTCGTAGCCTTTGTGCTTACAGAAACGTGTCTGAGCGAGAGATACAGAGAGCGAGGCCTGTGGATTCACCTGGGGAACAAACACCACAACAGCTGATCACAACCGTGTCGTTTCCCCGAGTCATTTACTCTGCAGTGCATCACGTAAGACCTATCGGCTCTTAAAAAGTCTGATACATGAAATACATAGCGGGGATACATGCCATATACCATTTTAATTAAGCATTGTAACCACATATAGCATAGATAGTAAAGAGGGGAACAGTGTTTTATCCAAGCTTCCCTTAGGCAGAACACATTTATAATAGTAATTTATCACATTTTTATAAGAATATAGAAATCAGGACCTCATGAACAGCAGTACTTGTATTGTAGCATTATTGATCAAAAGGCTAGACTTCTGAGATTAGGTTCAGAAGTCAGCCTTCATTTCCTCAGCAGAGTATCATGCGATATTAACTGCCATACATCAGCTTAACATTAGGTGACGGACACTTACAGGGAAGTTGTCATGTGCTGTCAGCCTTCTGGGGTTTGGGCAGTGCAGATAATCAAAATCACCAACATGCAGCGGGATCGCCAAAAACTGCCAAGTCACAGCCTTCAGCTGACTCACGTGTTTACGTGACTTGACTTTTCATGACTTAAATGCGTGCTATTATTTTTTGCTGAGTAAATGTTCGCACATCCTCAATAAGAGTCCAGTTGCCTTCGAGCAGAGAAACCACCGCAAACAGAAGCCGCACTGCTGAGTAGACTGAATTTTACAGTCATGGGAAAAAGAAAGTTCATCCTCGTTCAAGTTTATGCTTTTAGTTATCAGGGCCTAAATAACAATTGGGTTTTCCTCACCAACTTCTATACACAAAAAACACAACAGATTTCAATATTTCTTTATTTTTGTGTAGGTGTATAAATAAATGCCCTCAAACATCAGTGAACTGAAGCAATGTTGTAAAGAAGAAAGAGGCCAGAATGACTAATAAACTTCAAGGTACTGTTTCTAAAGGTGGTTCTACATGTTATTGAATACTTACGTGTACTTATTTTTTCCCCCCACCTGTTTTCTGAATGTTGAAAATCTGATTACATATTAAAATCGATCATTTTTTTTGGTGTTACCTGAAGTTATCTGTTCGTTTATAGACACTGGTGAGGGCCACCCAGGCCCTGATAAATAAAAACATAGAACTGAACTACGGTGTATGTACTTTCTTTTTCCCATGACTGTATATCCAAAAGTTCACGCCATCTATGATCTTATTTCTGTTCACCATGAAGTGCAATCGTGTACATCCATAACTCACCCATACATTTATATACATTAGTATTATAGCTAATATGATATCAAATATGTACACCCATGTTAATGTTTATATCTGACATCTGGATATTTCCTTGAATCAGGTTTCTGCGAAACGCTTCACAAGAACAGATGTGATCTAATGGTTTGGTGGCGATTATGAAGGTTTCCCCACAGATGACTTGTTTGACCTGCAGTTATTGATGTAAAGTCCTAGTCCAAGCCTAACCAGTGGAGGTTGTCAGTGATTAGTAGTTTTGTAGTTGATTTGTCTCTGTGAAAAAAGTCTGATATACAGTACTGTGCAAAAGTCTTAGGCATTCTATTTTTTTTTTTTTTTTTTTTTTTAGTACAAACTTCGTTATGGATTTTTATTCTATGACTTCATCAACATTTTAGATTTCCAAACATGAATCTTCAAGCAGAAAAAATGTTTGTATGTCAGTAAAGAAAGCAACATATTACATTAGAGATCACTTTTCAGACAAAAAACATAACGAAGGCTCCTGGATTTTGCTGCAAAAAAAAAAAACGAAGTTCGACAGTCAAATCGTCCAGAAGAGCTGCGGCAGATTGTCCGAGATGCTCAGTAAAACTGCACACACCGTACCTGGGACTACGGTTTAAGAAAAAATCAAAGGGTCATCACACCAAATATTGCCTTTTTTATTACAGTTTATCATTTTTAAATGTAGAAACATTTTATTTCAGTATTTTTGAAGTCATCTTTGCTCTAGAGCATTTCTTTGTATGTATCGAAGACTTCTGCACAGTACTGTTCCTCTGTCAGATGGTGTCCAGTTCCCTTTTGAGCCTGGTTCCTCTCGGTGTTTCTTCCTCATTTTATCTCCTTGCCACGGTCACCTCTGGATTTCTCATTAGAGATCTAAATTGCCATCTGGATTTCATTGTGAAACTATAAAATGAAACTGCACAATTACACATTGATGTACATGAACATTTCTGACACTTAAAAAGGGTCCTGGAGGTGAAATGCCTGAGAACTCCTGGAGGTCCTGAAGGTCCTGTATCTTAATATCTAAGCTTTTGTGTGTGTGTGTGTGTGTGCGTGTGCGTGTGCGTGTGCGTGTGCTCACCTGCAGATCCTGCACGGAGATCTCCAGGTGTGTGAGGTACATGTAGGGGATTCCGGTGCCGTTGCCCAGCGACCCGTCGCTGATGGAGAAGATGTTGGAGAACGGCTGCCCCTTCACGGGCTCGTGACAGGAGATGGTGGCCATGGAGGCCCAGTCACACTGGTTAACGACGAACCGAGCCATTCGCGCTACTTCCTCATGCGGAGGGATTTTCAGCTGATTCCCTGACACGGCCATAAAGGCCAAAGAGAGCACCAACACCACCACCGCGCTCATGCTGTCGTCCTTCTAGTCAGGTCAACAACCTCCAGCGTCATCTACAGAGCGGTCATGTGACCACACAAGCTGTCACGTGACTTAGGTCAACGCCGTTTGAGGTGCCGTAGAGCGCATGCGCGAGTATACTCACCATTCTGAATAATATGACCTGTAGCTAAATAACACTGGATCCGTTTCAGTCATTAGTATTAGCATGGCTAAAAGTATGTGTAGTCATAGGTTTATTATAGGACTATATCTGCAATGGATATGGAAATTTGTTGTTGATGATCAATAAGGTGAAAGTCATACAAATACAAACATTTTTCACAACTGTTACCTGTGCAACAGTGTTATCTTGAAATGTTTCTTCTGAGATGAAAACAGTAAATAATATATAATGGTTTGCAAATGTAGGCAATCTGAATGATGCAATTAAAGATATTGAACCAAAACTTAACATGGAAAAGACTGAAAATACATAAGCTGTTTTTCTTACACTGCCTGAAAGACACTTATACAGCTATCATTTTAAAGCAACTAGATAGATAGATAGATAGATAGATAGATAGATAGATAGATAGATAGATAGAGTCCCCTCTGAAAGTATTTGAACGGCAAGCCTAATTCTTTTGTTTTTGCTTATTCACAGAAGACATTTATAGGAACAAATAATTAAACTAAATGAAAGTAAATAACACTTAATATTTGGCTGCATATTTCTTGCTTACAATACCTGCATCAAGCTGGTGACCCACTACCATCACCAATCTGTTGGATTTCCAGGCTTGTACTGCATATTCTTTCAGTGGTTTGTTTTGAGGAAGTTCTTCCTTCGGTCTTCAGGAGGTGAAAAGCTGCCCTGTTGGGTTAAGGTCTGGTGATTGACTTAGCCAGTCTAAAACCTTCCCCTTTTTCTGTTTTTGTTGTGTTGGCAGTGCGTTTTGGGTCATTATCTTACTGCATGATGAAGTTGCTTCCAATATCACTGAATGCAGTTCATTGCAGATAAGTGATCACCAGACCATCACCAATGTGTGGTTCTTCCCCAAACTGTTGCCACAAAGTTAGAAGCACACCAGTGTATAGAATGTTTTTGTATGCTGAGCATTATCATTTCCTTTCACTGGAACTAAGAGACCCAAAGCTGTTGGAGCATGACAATGCCCCTGTGCTCAAAGTGAGCTCCATGAAGACATGGTATGCCAACATTGTCGTGGAACAACTTGAGTGTCCTACACAGAGCCCTGACCTCCACCCCACTGAACACCTTTAGGATGAACTGGAACACCAACTCACCTGACATCAACAGCTGACCTCACTGATGCACTTGTGGATGTATTATACTCATGTATACATTTAGCCCTAGAATGTGTAGAGCCTGTAGGTTTCATGTTAATGCCTGCATGATATTTTATATGAAGGAAATACAACTGTTTTATTCTTTGTAAATATTTGTGAATTCATTTTAAATTATGTCTCCTGAGTATGAAAAAGTGCAATGTACACATCAAGTACACCAAAGCATTTCTGGATAAAATGCTTTGCAGATCTTCAGTGCATTCTCCTGCGTTACTGCATAGGGTTATGACGTAATCGTGTCTGTTATCCTATTGGCTAGTGCACCATAGTCCAGGTGAAACTGGTTACATGCTTGCTATATAAGCAGGTCCACGCCACTCACTCTGCTGATGTACGCTTTGTCCCTTGTGGTATTATAAAGGTAAGTGGTTACAATATTTAAGGTAACTTTATTTCAGAATACAGAGTATGTTAGTTTTCCTGTACTGTCTTTATTTGTGCACTTTAAAAGTTAGTGTTATTGCAGTAGTTTAGTAACTCTTTGCATGTGTTCCATTATGATGCACCCACTGGTTCATAGAACTAAAGTTTACTTGCTTTATTTGGCAGATCTAAGCATCATGTCCGGTCGTGGGAAGAAAGTTGTGGC
>JAQQZR010000010.1:10270339-10284272 GCA_030068235.1 Notoglanidium macrostoma
CGGACAGGGAGCGGGTCAGTCAGTGAATCAGTGAGTCGGACAGGGAGCGGGTCAGTCAGTGAATCAGTGAGTCGGACAGGGAGCGGGTCAGTCAGTGAATCAGTGAGTCGGACTGGAAGCGGGTCAGTCAGTGAATCAGGGAGTCGGTCAGGGAGCGGGTCAGTCAGTGAATCAGTGAGTCGGACAGGGAGTCGGTCAGACATTGAATCAGTGAGTCGGACAGTCAGTCAGTTAGTTGCAGCATCAAGGATGGCAGCATCAAGGCAGTTTGAAGGCATCTTAGAAGACAGGAAATGAGAGTTTGATCAGTTTTAAACAGGCCTGAACAGTACTTGATGCCTCGTTGTCTTGTCAGACAGCTTTCTAAGACCGCTTTTTTCTCCTTTTCGGACGCACTCAGTGAGTCAGTCAGTGAGTAACTGAATGAATGAAGTTTGCACTCTTTAATTTTGCTTATAGCTTACAAACTCGACACATGGCGCTGCTCATTGTATTTAACTAAAGGGTTAGAAAGGCAAAACAAAGTGAGAAGCACTGCTATAGATAACATAAATTGACATAAAGATATAAATGCAGGCTGCATTCATAATGCAATTATATTTCTAACATGAATGAGTGGTTGGTGTGGTGTTCACCTTTATCCGAGGCTGTTTTGCTTTTGATAGCTTCTCTCAGACACAGCAGGAATCCCAACAACTCCTCAAAAGCCAAATCCACATCCACCTGAGACCAAAACGTCTTGGCTCTCTCTGTAAAGCAGTTCAGAGCAACTTTTACCAGTGTTCAATTACTTTACAAAGCATTGGCAAAAATATAACACCTAACCTATATAATATATATGCACAGAGTGAAGGAGTAAAAAGGACTTTACCAATAACCGACAGCTCCATGTTGAGAGATGCAGTGCTCACAATGAAACCCTGAGCCTTTCGCTACTCAGCTAAACATAAACACAACAGCTAGAGCAAGTTCAACTACTGCTGAAGTAGGCGGGTGAGCTAACTACCAAAAAGCAGTTCAATAACACGCAAATATAAATAAAACCTTTAGCCGATGCTAATTAGCTGAGAATTTAACAACACTGTTTAAACACCGGAGTACGACATAAATCTGTGTGGTGCCTTTAAAACATTATGAAAACATTTCAGAACAGCAGCTGCGACGGTTTGCTGTACAGCCCATTGAATATGAATAAAAACATAATTATTTTATATTAGCGTTCTCATCTTGTGCAGCTAGCAGCAGACTTTTAGGGCGAAAATCTCCCACAATGCTGCTCTTTTAAGTTTGGGCTCAATGTGACGTCAGACCAAAGCAACCGACCACCGATACAGACAGCGAGTACCGAGCAATGGATGGCTCTGAAACATCTCTTTTAGTCTGATGTTGGAGAGCAAAGCCGAGGGAATACGGTTAAAAAAAAAAAAAAAACCTCAATAAAATAAAATTTAATCCGCATTCGTGACTGATGTGACCTTTTCTACTAAGTATAGAATGAAATATGACTGGGCGTGCTGTTATAGGAACATAATCAATGCCTGGGGGTGTGATGGTGTATAATTTCCTATAAGTCTATACTCTTATACCATGACACATAACAGCTTAAACATATATTTGATGTTGGGGACTGTCCATAGGACAAGTGAGGTTCTGTTAACACGTAATAACTGATCCTTGGCATCCCCAACCTCTCTGTTCTGTCTTAGTATGACTAAGTTATAAATGTATTTTTATATGAAATGTATACATTGTGATTTTGTGAAATCTTGTCCTTACTGACTATATGAACCAAAATAACTCTTGGAATCTTGGCAATTACTATAGTTGTTGATAATATGACGTCAAAGGTTTTTTAAAGACCTTCTAATTACACCTGTGTATTTACACTGAAACCTGTGAGTCTTTTTTAGGATGAATCTTATGAAGACAAAATAGCAGGAAATCATAAAAGACAAAGTAGTCTCCGAAATTTCCTCGCAGATTGTTTAGCTGTTGATTTTCAGTTCACATGACCTGGCTTGTGTGACAGCTCTTGGGAAGACGAGTGATCCTTTCTTCTGGTTTGAAGACTACAGCTCCAAAAACACATGCATGCAGAAATCTGTTCTAATGTTGCAACGTAGAAAGTATAGGCTTCTGTCTGTTCCTTAGCATTTTTAAATAAAAGAAACAATTCATTACATACATATATCATAAATAATCATTCCTTATATGTGTCCTATAGGTGCTCTTGTCCTGTAGAAGACTTTTCTGCAAGGTCTAGATGTTTACATGGGAATTCTGTCCATGATGAAATGAGGGTGTTTGTGTCTATAGGTTTGTCTCGTACAGACGTCCGTGAGCTTGTTTGTGTACGATACATGTCATGTCATGTCTTTACTCCATAAGCATGAAGTCTAACAGGATGTGTGTGTTAATGAAGTCTTTCTTCAGGAATAGCAAGATGATCCAGGATTCCAAAGGAGTAAATTCTCAATGTACTGGAAATATTTTAGGCCACGTTCTTTCTTCCACACACACATACACACTTTTTTTGCTGTCGTTTTTTTTATGTCTTCACTTGATGTGTTTAATCTGTCTGCACATGCGTTCTTACGTTTTTATACACCTTCATACCGATAACGCAGGAAACTGTGGCCACAAAGATATGTGGTTTGCAACCTCCAGTATGGCACTTTCCTTTCACAGCAACTTGGCTCATATAAATATTCTGTGTATAGTGTATGAACCTGTTTTAGGTAAACTATTTAATACATGTCTAGCTATGAGACGTGATTAATAAATAATCTAATGTACTGCCTGGAGGATACATAGTAATGAACATATTCTCAAGCCTACTCGTGTGCAAGAGTGTTTGTGCTGCTGTGAACTGGAAATGTTGTAATCATGAAACATACAGTGTGCTGTACATATTATGATTATGATTATGCTTTCGTTACCTGTTCAGTGTTCAGTACAGGACATACTGCTGTTAGCATGGATCTCAAATAAATAGTACTTAAAGCATGTATTACAGGCAGGCTATCGTGTACTGTAGTGCGTTATTTTAATTGAATTACATTTCAGCTGACTGAAGAAGCATGAAAAGTGACATACAACACATGTATTAGTAGATGCATTACAATAGATTTAAGAATATTTTCAACATACAGTTAGACCATCCAACCATTATCTATACCGCTTTGTCCATCTGGGTCACGGAGAAGCTGGAGCCAATCCCAGCATCTTCGGGCGAGAGGCAGGTCGCCAGTCCACCACAGACAAACAGCCACACACGCTCGCATTCACACCTATTGACAATTCAGAGTAGCCAGTTGATCTAATCTGCATGTTTTTGGACTGTGGGATGAAACTGGAGCACCCGGAGGAAACCCACGCATGCACGGGGAGAACATGCAAACTCCACACAGAAAGGCACCCTGGTGACCCAGGGATCGAACCCAGGACCTTCTTGCTGTGAGGCGACAGTGCTAACCACTATAGTTAGACCACTTTGAAAATCTGTTTGTTTTGGGTTTTTTGGGGGGGGTTCAAAAAAAGAAAGGAAATTATCGATATTCAGGAGTCTGCACTATTTTTAAATCACTATTTAAATACAAGCAAACACAATTATTGAAAATGTTCTTTTCCTTGTACCAAAGATAAGGCTTTCCTTCGGTCTGATCCCTTCCATTGAAGCACAGGTTCAGATGACATGTGGATGGATTTGATCTAACCATTTTGGATCATCAGATCTTGCCAGCTTGCGTAAATACTCTCATTAATGTAAATACTACAAATGTAAATACTTCAGTGGAAGTAAATAATACATACATTTTGAAATGCCTGTAAATATTTCTATAAATCTACTTTTCAGTCAAGATATTGCTAATAATATGTAACAAAAAAATGTTAGAGAATGCTAAATAGAAGAAACCTTTGAACCCTATTGTATACAGTATATGAAATTAAATCTTGGTGTTGTATTGTTTATCACAATATATTTCTGTCACTTAAGAGAAGTCAGCAGAGGTGGGATATCAAGCACAACAGGACAAATAAAGTTTTCAGTGTAGAGTCCTTCAAGTACAAGCCAGAAATGCTGTGAGCAGCATACTTAATTTGAATAGATTTAAGTGGAGTTGAATCTCAAGTGCACAATGACTCATATTTCATACATTTAAGTATATCAAAATACATTTTACACAGTAGAGTGAGAGCAAAATTACTGAAACTTTTACTCTTTTCAGAGAGCGACCAAATGTTATCTGCATAGATATAGATACAATATATATATATATATATATATAAATTTTAAAATGAAAATGAAAATATATTGTGTGTTATTCTTATATTATATCCAAGTGTTAAGAACCACAACGCACTAGGTTATGCTAACATCTCTCAATGGCACCACCTACTGCTGAGTCAAAAGCTTTTTATTTCATCCTAAAGTCAAACGCTTTTTTGTTTTTCGGACCTGATTGCACACTGGCTGAACTTTGATCAAAACTATCAGACCTGAAATGGAGTGGAGTTCATGCAGAATGAATTTCTTTCTCTTCATCGCAATGCTGTGTATCCAAGCCTGCTTTGGGGTTCCAGCAGGTAAGGTGTCACTTGTCAGGTTCTTATTTTCCAGAAAAAGTTAGAAGGAGTTCACAAGTTAAGGTCATATTTGGTCTCTGTTCATTGAGAAATGCTAATAATGCTACCTCTCACTGCCATTCACAGTCCCCTCCAAAAGTATTGGGACAGCAAGGCCAATGTGTTTGTTTTTGCTATACACTGAAGACATAAGACGATAGATTGGAATTTCTGCTTTCATTTCCTAATATTTATATCTAGAACATGGTACCTTTACCAAAGGCAGACCATGCAAACTTTAGGTGAACAAAAGTATTGGAACAGTAAATTAAAGTAAATAACACTCATTTATTTTATGCAGTAGTATTTGATTGCATATCCCGTGCTTGCAATATTTGCATGTGTTCCATTCTTCTTTTGTGAAGCTTCTTTCAGATGTTGTTTGTTTTAGGGAGTTTCTCCCTTCAGTCTCCTCTGCATGCTCAGTTGGGTTAAGGTCTGGTGATTGACATGACCAGTCTAAAACCTTCCACTTTTTTCACCTGATGAAGTCCTTTTTTGATGTGGCAGTGTGTTTTCGTTCATTGTCTTGCTGCATAATGAAGTTCCTCCTAATTAGTCTGGATGCATTTCTCTACATTGTCAGAAGACAGAATATCTCTGTAGACTTCTGAAGTGATTCTGCTGCTACCATCATGAGTTACAGCATCAGTAAAGATTAACGAGCTCGTTCCAGAAGCAGCCATGCAAGTCCGATGCATGACACTACCGCCACCATGCTTGACGCATGAGCTTGTATGTTTTGGATCATGAGCAGATCCCTTCTTTCTCCACACTTTGGCTCTTCCATCACTTTGGTAGAAAGTAATCTTGGCTCCAGAACTTTTGTGGCTCATCTCTGTTTTTCTTTGCAAATTCCAGTTTGGTTTTCCAAGTCTTACTGATGAGTAGTTTGCATCTTATGGTATGGCTTTCTTCCTTGCTGTCTACTTTGAATGGTTGTTTTCCTTAATAAACATGGATAAATTTTAGTTTATCCTTTTAACAACAAATACAGTCTTCAGAGGTGAAACCTAGGGCTCATGTCAGTCAAGTGTTCCAATACTTTTGATCACTTGAAAATGGGTGGGATCAAACAAAATGTGCCATGTTCTAAGTTGTTTAACACATGAAGATGTAATATCAGGAGATAAAGGCTGCAATTCTGATCTATTGTCTCATATTCATCTTTTAATCTCAGACCCAAATGTTTCAGTGTATAGAAAAAATGAAAGAATCGTCCTTGCAGTTCCAATATTTTCAGAGGGGACTCTATTAATAATGTTATAATAATGTTGATGTATTGCCAAAATTGTTCAAAAATACTTTAAATGTGCATATCTGCAAACTACAAATACCCAATAAATGTAGAAATATTTATAAAAGTTACAATAAAATGTTTTTAATAAAATAAGTGCTTGTATATATGATACTTAGGGTGTGAAATGCATGTAGATGCAATTTACATTTGCATTGCTTAAATAACACTTTTGTCTCTTGATGGTTAATATAAGTTAAAATAAATTATTATATATTTTATATAAAATATGTAATTATTAATTATAATTATTAGTAATTAATAATTTATTATAATAATTGATACTATAATAATTAATAATATATTAATAATAATTATTGGTATATTGGTATTACCCAACCAAACCTGCATGTATCATAAATCTTAAACTGGAGCAAACATTTCTAGAATGGTTTTTGCCTCATTTCTGGACAAAACCACTGTTAAAAATCATCAGCATCAAGCTGAAATTATTTCTCCATGCAATGAACCAAAGTCTCTTATTTCTCTTCTCCTAACAGCACCTGTGTTCCTGAGTAGGTCTGGAGCTAACCAGATGCTTCTGCATCGCTCTCGACGTGCCAACTATTTCCTGGAGGAGCTGAAACTAGGAAATCTGGAGAGGGAGTGTGTTGAGGAAATATGCTCATACGAAGAGGCCAAGGAGATATTTTCTGGGCCTGAACAATTGGTGGGCTAAGCTTACATAAGCAACCCTGCTGAAAAATGCAGCTTGGCTTGACCAGCTCACAGCTTGACCAGCTCAGCCTGTGTTATTGCAGCTGTTAGCTAGCCAGACCAAGCTAAGGAATGTAACAGGCTATGTCCTGGGTAGCATAGCGGGATTTAGGCCAGTAGAACTAAGAAATTAATTTGCTGTATTTTTATTACATTTTTTGTTTTTCAGGCTGAGTTCTGGAAGAAGTACACAGGTATCGTATCACCTGTTTGGGAAAGTAAATCAAATGAAATCTGTTCGTGTTTCTGTATGGCTTCAGTTGGACTGGCTCTGTTGTTGTGGTTATTCCTGCAGAAGTGGACCAATGTCAGCCTGACCCATGTGCAAACGGGGCCACTTGTGTCAGTCAGGACAACACATATATCTGTATCTGTCCACCTAAATACCAGGGGAGGAATTGCGACAAAGGTAACACAAGCAATTACATCTGAACTGAAGGCTGTACTTTTCAACAAAACTCTTACCAGTACTATTGGTGACCCGACAGAAACACTTCCGCAGACGTTTTATGGCTGTCTCTATAAGAACGGAGGTTGTGAGCACTTCTGTACAGATGCTGCAGATTCGGTCCATCATTGTCACTGTGCTACTGGCTACAGCCTTGCAGCTGACAACAGAAGCTGTGTGGCACAAGGTGGGTTTTGGTAATATCAAAATGAGGATATGATGTATAAGTTCCCTACAGACTCTGACCCCATAATCAAAATTTCCATCAGTGACTTTAAAAAATAAATAAAAACAGATTATGTTTTTTCCTCAGTATCTTTTCCTTGTGGTAAACCAGCGGTGACATATGTAGGCCCTCGGATTGTTAAAGGACAAGTTTGCCCTAAAGGACAGTGTCCTTGGCAGGTAGAAGAAGAAAAGCAACTTGATTTTGCATAAACTATGAATGAAGTCTTGAGTACATGCATTGAGTATTGTCATCCTCTGCTCTTTTTCTGTATTTCACGTAAGGCATTACTTAAGCTTGATAAAGTGTATAAATGTGGAGGAGTTATTATAAACTCTGAGTGGATTCTCACAGCAGCTCATTGTGTCTGGCAATCAGACCCATCCCAACTACTAGTGACAGTAGGTAAGTATTTTCAAAAAAATAAATAACCATATAGATTTAGTCTAGAATATAGATTACCACTCATTGGCCTTTACTCTTACTTCTCTTTGGCATTCCTGGATTCCTCTTCCCTTCAGGTGAACACATCCTTTCCATAGACGAAGGCACAGAGCAGACTAGAAAGGTGTCCAAAATATTAATCCATCCTCTCTACAACCACACAGCCAATGATGCCGACATAGCACTTCTACATCTGCGCAGGAACATATCGCTAGGCTCTTACACTGTGCCTATCTGCATTCCTTCAGCACAAGGTACATTTGCTCGCACGCTAGGGATGGTGCGCAACTCTGTCGTGAGTGGATGGGGACGGCTTTCTCAGCACGGACCTCAGTCCAACTTGCTCCAGAGGTTGGAAGTGCCCCGGGTGCCGCTCGAGGAGTGTCGAACCCACTCAGGTCTGAGCCTGACCAACAACATGCTGTGTGCTGGCTTTAAGGAAGGAGGACGTGACGCCTGTCAAGGGGACAGCGGTGGGCCACTGGTCACCCGCTATAACAACACATGGTTTTTGACCGGCATAGTGAGCTGGGGAAAAGGCTGTGCCCACTCTAATGTGTACGGTGTTTACACCCGTGTATCAGTATTTGTAGAGTGGATTATGAACACAGTAGCTGAAGAATAAAATAAAGATTATAAAAAATATTATACTTAAAAAAACATCTTAAAATATAATATCAGATGATTTGGTGTACGGAAGATGAATACAGACTGAACTATACTTAGCGTCACTATAAAATATTGTATTTCCTTACATATGTGATGAATAATGAATTATTGTACCATTCAATTTGTACAATCACTAATAAAATGAGCATTGCTATTAAATATACAAGGGACTTTTCTGTTTAAATTGTGCTTAGTTTGATCAATTCTGCTCGTGAGCTTCAACATTTTACTATCGGAGGCAGGCTTTTAGGCTTTCGGGTGGACAGTCTCCAGACTTTGGACTCTTCAACTGCAGGGAACAGAAAGTTTCACAGAACGTCAGCCATTTATCCAACATGCGACTCTTATTTCTGCTCTCTCTGATAATGAGCTTATGTTGCTGCCACCCTGCTTCAGGTAAATTGCTTGCAATGTATGATGGTAAAATGCTTCAACAAATTTGGTTGGTATATACCTATCAGTGTCTAAGTGAGACCTTCCTTGTATTTCTGAATGTATGTAGGTCAGCATGCTTGTGGTTACGTATATACACACTTATACACACATACTATATGGGTCCTTTGCGTTGTAGTGTTTATAAGGAGGAAGGTGGCTCATGGAGTCCTCACTCGTGCAAAGCGGGCAAACTCTGGTTGGTTTGAGGAGCTGAAGGTGGGCGATCTAGAGAGAGAGTGCATAGAAGAGAAATGCTCTTATGAGGAGGCCAGAGAGGTGTTTGAACACACAGAAGCAACGGTCAGTATTATAAACATACATGAAATGACTTAAAAGGATATAGTAATTTTTACATTTGAAATCCAATGAAAGTTCCTGTCATTATAAAACATTTAAAAATTACACTATGGCGTATTTATGGTTTTTGAACCAAATATTACTGTGACACTGTAATCACGCTGTACAGCCTGAACATTAATGGTAAATGCACATTTAACTGGAACTTATAGCTTGCTGAATAATGATTTTCTGTCACCACAGAATGAATTCTGGAACAACTACAATGGTAAAATGTTCAATAGTTAGAATTACATCAAAATTTTAAATTAGTGCTTTTTGTAATTTGATTGTGAGCTCACCGGTTTGGATTTTTTGCTTTCAGTTAAAAACCTCTGTCTGACGAACCCATGTGAGAACAACGGTACCTGTACACAGATGAAACAATCCTACGCCTGCCTATGTCCATCAGGTTTTCATGGGCGCAATTGTGAGCATGGTATGACCATTTCAGCTTCAATTCAATCTATTTGTATAGAGCTTTTAACAAGGGACATTTTCATAAAGCAGCTTTACTTAAATATATACATTTATTTATATATATATACTGTCAGTGGCAAATTGAAGTCCTAAAGTTATAATGGAAATTGTAAGCCATCGTAGCATGATCATCAATTTACCCACCTTTTATTGTTTTTTTCTTAGATAGCCTTTATTACCCATTAATCTCTTGGGTTTTTTTTTTTTTTTATCTTTTCTTCAGTGATTAAAGAAATTCCTGACTCTTGTCTCGATAAGAATGGGGGATGTGAACATTTCTGTGAAGAGGGAAAGGGAAGACGTAACTGTTCCTGTGCAGACGGGTACTTCCTTGGGTCGGATGGACAAAGCTGCCTGACCCAGGGTAAGAATACTAAAAATGTGCAAATCATCAAGATTTTTCCATTTCAATTAACATGAGAACTTGTTTCTCTGTATACCTTTTTGACCATGATTTATTTTAACTGCTTTTCATCAGAGACATTTCCTTGTGGTAAAGTGCCACTTCTCGATGCCAACATCACTAGAAAAAATGTGGAAAATGACCAACGGGCTCGAATAGTAGGAGGGACAGAATGTCCTAGAGGACACTGTCCATGGCAGGTAAGTGTAAGTTTGTTAATGTAGAACATATATGCATTTACCAAATGTAAATAGAGATAAGTGACAAGTTAAAGGAAAAATGCAAAAAGAGTGCAGATGTCTCCAGATAAGAGTACCGTATATAAAAAATTCCTATCTTCAATTTTGGCACGAATCAGTTGATAAATACCTTCTCTTCCTGATCCTTCAACAGAATTTAAAACACTATCCAAGCTGGTTACGACAGTTATGACGGTAAAACGTGTATTCTTTCATTATAAAACTGGCAAAGTTATTTTTAGGGGTAGCAGGGAAATCCTCCCTCATTCCTTTATTCCCACATCATGTAATCCTCATTTCAATATTCGAAAAATAAGATTCAGATGGACTTTTCCGAGGCCCTCCTCGTAAACAAACTCGCACTGTTGCTACGGTGACATATGGACATGATACAGAAATAAACTTGGTATAAAAATGGAGCTTACTGGACCAGGAATCTGAAAATATGCATAACTCAAATCACCCAAAATGCGACTTAATACCTGATTTGATCTGACGGGTCACAAATATTTTGGAGGAATAATGTTCTTCCTTCTAGTACATTTCCAGAGACATATAGATATCTACTGCTTGGAGCATTCGAAACCCCTATATACCCCTATATACCCTATTATCTATACCACTTATCTGTTAGGGTCATGGATGAGCTGAATCCAGTCCCAGCTGCGAAAGTTGGGGGACACCTTGGCAATCACAGGGCTACTGAACAGTATGTAAGAGTTTAACGTCACACTGATATAGAATCACGTGTCTTTACTAGGTCTTACTAAAGTATGGTGAAAAGGGCTTCTGTGGTGGTGTGATCTATAAGCCTACATGGATCCTCACAGCCTCTCATTGTTTAGAAAAGCTTGCAGTCAAGTTTCTCAAGATAGTTGCAGGTGAGTTTTGTGCATGATAGCATGTATGTGCATCTGTAGTCAAGTCACCAATTAACAGCCTTTTTTAATTCAGGTGAGCATGACATTGACGTGCATGAAGGTTCAGAACAAACTATAGAAGTGGAGGAGATGATTATGCACCCCAATTACCTTTCAACAACAACAGATAATGACATTGCCCTCCTTCGCCTCCGCCGTCCCATCGTCTACAGTACATACGCTGTACCTGTGTGCCTCCCTCGCAAAACAATGGCAGAACGAGAGCTGTGGAGAGTCCGATTACACACCGTGAGTGGATGGGGACGACGCTCCGAGGGTGGTCCAACATCACGATTACTCCGCAGGCTCAAAGTGCCCCGTATCCACACTGAGGACTGTCTTAGGGCCAGCAACATCTCGCTAACCTTGAACATGTTCTGCGCTGGCTACATTGAGGGCAAGGAGGACTCGTGTAAGGGGGATAGCGGTGGACCACTTGTCACCTCTTATGGGAACACGACGTTTCTCCTGGGTATTGTAAGTTGGGGTAAAGGATGCGCCCGCCCAGGTCAATATGGAATATACACGCGTGTGTCCAATTACCTGGAGTGGATCCACAAGCACACATCAGCTCTCAAGTCAACAAATGGAAAAGCTGTAGTCGGGTCAGTGGAAAAGATTGTATAGCCAATTGTGGGTTTTTGTCCTTGTCAATTCACCAATTTTTTTGTTATAATAAAACCTTATTACAGTAACTGTTCTGAGGGTAGCTTGACAACACCCAGGACACTCAGAAAACCTGAATTCTTATACTATCTAGTGCTGCTTGGTGTCTGACACATCTTATGCCACATGGCCTTGATTTATTTTCATTTACAGCAAGCTTGACAGAGTGGAGTAAAACATGAGCAGATGTGCAAAGTAGGACACACACCGCGAAATGGTGAATCATTTTCATCTTGTCACTAATTCCAACTCACTACACTTCAATAATCACCTTCACCTTCACCTCTGCTCTGTCTTTCAGCTTTGAAATATTTGGAAATAAAAGAGAGTTAATCTAACTAAATCTTTTTTCCTTTTTTTTTTTTTTTACGTATGTTTATGCATCTTGTGAAGTTGGTGGTATGTTGCTGATGTTCAGAGAACGTTATCAGTTTTTCAGATTCCTTTCATTATCCAGTAACTAATGTTCAGGGGAGGGTTTTCATAGACGTTCTATTCTGTATAAGAACGAAGAAATATTTCTGATTTGCTCAGTGTAAAGCATACCAAGCCTTACTTTTCAACACCATACAGTTCGTTCCCCTGACTGCCTCAAACAGGTATGTTTGTATGTATGGGGTTTACATAGTATTGTCTTGCATTGTGGCGGCATGGTGGTGTAGTGGTTAGCACTGTCGCCTCAACGCAAGAAGGTCCTGGGTTCGATCCCTGGGTCACCCAGAGTGCCTTTCTGTGCGGAGTTTGCATGTTCTCCCAGTGCATGCGTGGGTTTCCTCCGGGTGCTCTGCTTTCCTCCCACAGTTCAAAGACATGCAGATTAGGTCAACTGGCTACTCTAAATCGCCCATAGGTGTGAATGCGATCGGGTGTTTGTTTGTCTGTGTTGGCCCTGTTCGACTGACTGGCGACCAGGATGTACCCCACCTCTTGCCTCTTGTCTTGTTTGTACTGTATGTATGGGCCCATTTGTACGGGCCCAGATGGATAAAGCGGTATAGATAATGGATTGGAATGTATTGCATTGTAGTATATTGTACTGAATGAACACCTGTGGTCTTGAATCAACCCTAAAGCAGTTTTAAATGTTCATCTGATTCCAATTGGGCTTAGAGAAACAATGAGTTAACTGGGAATTTTGCAATGTTTGTAATAGCTGATCCATATTGTGGGTGACGATATTATGACAGAGTATTGATATTTTGATTAATTACCTCATAATGCATCTTATTTAAGAATACTTAAGGATGTTAAAAATTGTGTTAATAATATAACTCAGGGCCCTGTGGTGGACTGGCGACCTGCCCAGGGTGTACCCCGCCTCTCGCCCGAAGATGCTGGGATTGGCTCCAGCTTCCCCGCGACCCTGATGGATAAAGCGGTATAGATAATGGATGGATGGATGGATGGGATATAACGGATGCAGAGTTAAAATAACTCTATTCATAGTTAAATATGAATTCTGCTTAACACCAGATCGTGGTTTCAAAACTCTGTAGCAGTTGAATCTCCAACACTTCTCAATGTCACCAGCTCTCTTACAGAATTGATTATTTTATTGTTAAACCATATGTAAATAGTTAATTCAACTCTCTATTTAACACTTTTTAGAACTCTGACTATTTTGCTGTGTACAACGTTCAGTAAACCGTAATAAATCTAATTTGGTTACTGATATCTACAGCTTTGTAACATTTTACATTTCCAAACATCACTTTTCCAAAAAATAATAATTTGTAATTTGTAATCTGTATTTGGAAAATGTTTGTATGTCAGTAAAGATAGCAACATGTTATGCAAGAGACCACTTTTCAAACAAAAAACATAATGAAGGCTCCTGTTGGTTTTGCTTCAAAAAAAAAAAAAAGAAAAGAAAAAGGAAGCAAGTGCGACAGTCAAACTCTCCAGAAGAGCTGGGGCAGATTCTCCCAGATACTCAGTAACACTTACAGCTCATTTCCTTATAAAACTGCACACATTGTACCTGGGGCAGAATAATTAAGGGGGGGGGGGGGGGTCATCACATTAAA
>JAQQZR010000010.1:10289918-10309500 GCA_030068235.1 Notoglanidium macrostoma
TCAAGCTCGTTCAGACCGGCCCAGGCATGCCCAGGATGTCAACTTCCACAGAACAGCTTCCACCCTGGCCTGATTCCTGATTGCACAAACCGTTGTTGATAAGTCACTTACGGGAGCGAAAATGTTCGGATACATTATAAGAAAAAATCATGACAAAACTAAAGATTTCTCTGAAACGGTACGTGATGGGTAAATTTTGATGTGATATTCGTGATCAGCCCCCAAAAATCTATAAGAAACTCCCAACAGTGTTCAAGAAGCAAAAACTTTGATGTGCAGTGTATTTTTTAATTTGGCATTACCACACAAACCTTTACAAATATTTTTTTCTAAAAACATCTTTTATTTGTCAAACAATGAAGCAAGGTAAAAATATATGTAGTACACATTCCCCATAATAGATGTGTAAATTAGAGATATTATGATAACACACATATTTATCTAATACAGCGACATGCATCCGTAATACCAAATATACAAAAAGCATATTAAAAAATATCTTGTCCCTGCATACTTACTGCAGTTTGTATATACTTGCGTTTTCACACCAGCTCGTGAGCCCTGCTTGGTCAATCCATGCAAAAACAACGGGACTTGCATATATTTGGGACACTCCTACATCTGCCAGTGCATCGAAGGCTTTGAGGGCAAATATTGTCAAGAAGGTACAGTGCATCTTGGGTAAAACATATTTACAGCTACTTTAATATTATTTCAGGACTCACATTCATTCAGTAACATTTAAGATTTTCTTGCTAGCTAGCATGTCTATGCGTTGTCATATTCATCATATTTAACAAATGCAAGCCAAGATTCACAGAAAAACATCCTCTATTTTCAGTGTTCGAGGACACTCTGAATTGTCTGTACCTGAACGGTGGCTGTGAGCAGTTCTGTGATGGTTCAGGCCGCAGGAGAGCGTGCAAATGTGCCCCAGGTTACGCCCTCGGAGAGGACAGGAAGTCCTGCATTGCTCAAGGTGTCAAAATCCCTCATTGTAATCAAATATTCACAAGACCTGAATAAACAGAATTGTTGGAATACACATATTCCTTATAGGCCTCATTTATCAATCTTTTAGTGTTCGCATAAGCCAAACATTACTAACATTTTTCACCAGATTTACAAAAGTTTCAGACATTGATTTTCTTCATACTCGTGTGCCGTAACCACCCGTAACGTGAAATTTATATAGACTCACTTTTCCACCAGTAAAACATAAGAATAATAATAGTATACATGGTGGGCCAAAAGTAGGTATGCAGTCCTGATCAGGTCATGTTTAGCCTCTAGGTGCTCCAGATGTCCTCCATCAATGTTGTAACATTCCTGGAACCAGTACCTGACACAGTGACACACAGAAACACACAAATACAGCTTTGCATCCGTGTCCATAAACACTGCTTCTGTTCATCCGCTGAGACGGGCTTCTTCTCAAAAAGCTTTAAAATCCAAGACATTTTTCTCAATGCCTGTAAAATAAAAAGAAATAATGAATAAATAGAAAAAATAGCAAAACTAAAAGTAAATAACCCGATCAATTCTGTATGCCTACTTTTGGCCCACCCTGTATAATATTAATAATAATAAGCAAGCACTAACACTTCTGTCAGCTGTGGCGTTGATTTACAGCTTTTATTTATTTGCTTTTCTTTGGGTTCGTGTTGGCTCGCTTTCTTTATTTGTTGTATTCCTGAATTAATTGGCAATAATATTTACATTTACATTTATGTCATTTGGCAGACACCCTTATCCAGAGCGACTTACTAGTGTCTTATTTTTATACAAGTGAGCAGTGCTTTGTAAGGGCCACTGCTGGGCCTTGCTCAAGGGCCCAGCAGTGACAGCTTGGCAGTGCTGGGATTTGAACTCATAACCTTCCGATCACTAGTCCAATGTCTTAACCACTGAGCTACCACAGACCCGTTAGTCTATTTTCACACAGATGATAAAACACTCCTATAAGTTGCTTTGGATAAAGGCATCTACTAAATGCTGTAAACGGAAATAAAAAAGCAATTTAAACCTAACTGTAAATTCCATCTATAAAAGTGCAATGCAATAATCGATGCAAATTACTTGATTTGAAGCTGATGAAGACGAGGTTCACATTAGCCGGTCTTCTTATGCATACATTAACACGCACTCAGAAGCACGAGTAGGATACGAACTCGTAATGAGTATTCGTACTCGTATTTTCTTGAATACCTAATTTTTCACACTTGAGAACGATTAACAGATAAATCCGCTCATACTCAGCTTCCTAAATGAGGCATTTCAGGTAACAGTGAGGTGGAAAGCATAAACCGATGTCCTAAAATCCAGTATCAAATTGTATGTTTGTTGGTAAACAAAGTCATATGAAAACTTGGTTAAGGTTCGAGCAGTGGACTTGGCAGTCACGGTAGTTCCTATGAGCTGCTATGATTGACATCATTCTTTCTCCTTACAGCTCCAGAGCATTTTTGCATGGGATCAGTTTGCCAAATCGTATATGCATTTTTGTCTTTATACTGTCATTTTAATGGATTTTGTCAATAAATATACCGTTACTGTTTTTAGTTCGGTATCCATGTGGTAAGACCCCACTTCCAATTACACGGACTGTTTTACCACGAGCTGTGGGTGGAAATCAATGCCCGAAAGGCCACTGCCCCTGGCAGGTAAGTAATACGTGCACCATACGGGCATTTCCTCAGCAATAATAAACTGTACTCTCTAGCCTGATTTACTGAGCAAACTGATTCCAAGGACAGGACTGTTACTCGGCAGTATTTATCGTCAAGAAACCTTACTTTCCAGTACACACGTAACAGAGGGATTTTGCAAATTCTATTCATCAACATAATGCAAATTAGCCCAAGTTAGTCCATCAGGCTAAAAGATATTTTGAAGTCATTGTGCCGTTTACTCCAGAATCTTATAATATTTTTTAAAAACATTTTCATCAATCATTGGTATGAGTGATATTCAGAGTTACCCCTTGTCTCACACCATGCAGGTCCTCTTGAAGTATAATGGAAAGAGTCTCTGTGGAGGAGTTTTAGTGGATGCTAACTGGATTCTTACAGCTGCTCACTGTGTCGAGAAGAGAGACAGAAAACATCTGACGGTTATAACAGGTACTTATCTCTTGTTGGTACATGATGCTATATTATACAACAGATAGTTCCGCTCCAATTTGATTGGACAGGCAGAGTTCCAAGAATACCACACACACAATCACTTGGTGTGACACATTCATGTCAGCCGTGCTGATATTCAGTATAACTCACTCTTGCTCCTGCTATAGTATTGTGTAATTGAGCAAACACTGGTTTTGATCATTTTGCATAATTGCTTTTTTACTACTGTGTTTTACCAGGGGACCATAATATTGGCGTGGTGGATGGCACAGAGCAAATGTTTTCAGTATCTCATGTAATTATCCATAAGAGCTATGATCCAGCATCAGCCGACACCGACTTGGCTCTTTTGCGGCTCAACAAACCAGCTACACTTTCAAATTACACCATTCCTATCTGCCTGCCCACTTCAGAGTTCGCCAAAATAGAGCTGGAGGCTGTTCACTTCCACGTCGTCAGCGGATGGGGCCAGCACACTGAAGGAGGCAATAATTATAGCTCTCCGTCCTTTAAAAGCACATCGCCTGTGCTCCGTAGGCTCGCTGTCCCGTTCTTGCCTAAAGCAGAATGCTCTGCTAAGAGTGGGGTTAATATCACTGATAACATGCTCTGCGCCGGTTACTTTGAGGGCAGCCAGGAGTCTTGTCGAGGAGATGACGGCAGTCCCCTGACTACCCAGTACAAGGACACACACTTCCTGACTGGGATAGTGTCATGGGGCAAGGGATGTGCGCATCCAGGTTACTATGCCATATATACCAAGGTTGGTAACTTCCTGAATTGGATTCAGCGTAGCATGGCTACTCCACTCGCCCAACCAGATGCCTTCAACACTTCACGTGCTTCTGTCATGGCAACACCTCCTACTGAGCAGTTCGTTCAGAACTGAGTTTAACTTGGTAAAATAAGAGATATGTCTAATCAGTTGTTGGTCTCGTTTTCTGAAATAAAGATATTCAGTTTATCATCAGTTTTGCACGACTCATTTTGTGTGTTTCCTTTCTCATCTGTGGTTGTGTACAGTTTGTTATATATGGATTTGTTCTGTTCATCAGAACATGAGCAACTACAGAATACAAATAATGTGATTCAGTGCCTTTTTTGTCAGCAAGTAATGACTCATTGGTCATCACACTGACTCATTACACACCAATTTAACAAGTTTTTTTCTCATGCGCACCACCAATGGAATTACTCACTTTCAGACAAGCAGTCTTAAATGAAAGCAAGAGAACTATGGACACACTGTGTCAATATTAGCAAACAGTCCAGAAAGCATTCAGGTTCACTCTTTCTCAGCAAACTCATATTATCAGTTCAGATTAACACCAGAAGTGTTATAAATGTAAAAGCTAAATGTTAAATAGTAACATGTTAACAGCATTAATAGGTTACGCATAATAACATATCTTCGTTTTTTTTACGGTGTTTATTGTTCTCTTTCTTTCGATCTCTGGCTCCCCCATCCCCCGGTTATCATTAAGGTTACTGACCTCTTGTGCTTGTCTTTCAGAATTCAGTCCTCTCTTATAGAGAAGTGCTTTACGATAAAATCTCGGCATGTTTTGGGTCTTCAGGACCTTTCTTTGTGTACTTCTTGTGCATTGGGTCACTCCTGAGGGTAAGTACGCTGTTAATTTGAAAGGACAGGGTTGAGTTTGAAATTTTTATGTTGAATGTATATTTGTTGGTTTGTCAGTGTTGGTTTAAAAGTTTGCAGGTTCTGTGATGTAAATTCAAGGTTGTATTTACCACAGCTAGCTGGAAACAGCTGCCCAAAAGTATAGGAACATCAAGACAAATTCTTTTGTTTTTGCTATACACTGAAGACATCTGGGTTGGCGATCAAAAGAAGAATATGATCAGAAAATCAGCTTTCATTTCCTGATATTTCCATCTAGATATGTTAAATAACTTAGAACATGGCACCTTTGTGTCTTTGCTGTACAAATCATTTCTGGTGGTTGTTCCATCCGTACCTTTGGTGGCGGGGCACCCAGCTTTTAGGGAGCAAAAGTATTGGAACAGATAAATAGCACTTCATATTCGGTTCCATATCCCTTGCTTTCAATAACTACATCAAGCCGCTGATCCACTGACATCACCAGACTGTAGTATTCTTCTTGATGCTTCTCCAGGCTTGTAATGCAGCTTCTTTCAGTTGGTTGTTTGTTTTGGGGGATTTCTCCCTTCAGTCTCCTCTTGAAGAGGTGAAATGCATGCTCAAATAGGTTAAGGTCCGGTGATTGACTTGGCCTGTCTAAAACCTTATTAAAAATTTTTTTACCTTCACCCCTGCCCTGCGTAGGTTGTTGGTGTCACTGACTTTTGCTTTTGGGGTTTTTTTCACAGCTCTCACAATGTTTTGTCACCGACTGCTGTTGTTTTCCTGGCCAACCTGTTCCATTCTGGTTGTTGTTCCTTCTTTTTCAAGACAACTGTTGTACCGACAAAACCCAATACTTGTGCAGTGGCTCTCGATTTTCCCTCTTTTCTCACCTTCAAAATGACTTGCTGTTATCCCAGAGACAGCTCTTTTGGTTTATCCAATTTCTTTAATAACAAATGCAGTCTTCAAAGATCCAGAAAAGCAGAGCTCAAACCAGGAGTAGACACATTCAGAGCTATAAATTGTTTCAACCGTCAATCGAACAGGGCACATCTGGGTAACAAGACACCGGTCAGTCACGTCTTCCAATATTTTTGATCACCTGGAGAATGGATGGTTCATACAGAAGGTGCCATGTTCTAACACATCTAGATGTGAGTATCAGGAAATAAAAGCTAAAATTCTGGTCTGTCGTTTCACATTTATCTTTCGATCTCAAACCCAAATGGCTTCAGTGTATAACAAACAGGAATCGGCCTGGCATTCCAATACTTTTGTATTTTTGTAAAAGAAAGAAAACTGTTGTTAATATATCAGGAATCAAGAGAATTACAATTTCTAAAATGATCCAGCACAGCGGTGATATTAATATAATGTGTCGAATATGCAATGTCAATGAAATATTAGTCAACGAATATGACTCCAGACAAGGTGGCATGTTAACGATAATCTGAGGTGTGACTGTATACACAGTCTTCCTCCACATCAAGGATGCCAACCAGGTCCTCACACGCCACAGGCGCGCCAACAGCATATTTGAAGAGCTAAAAAAGGGTGACATGGAGCGCGAGTGCATGGAAGAGCGGTGCAGTTACGAGGAGGCCCGAGAGATCTTTGAGGATGACAAAAAGACGGCATGTCCTTTCTCTTCTTCACCATTTTCCTTCAAACACTTTTTGGACTTTGAAAAGTGCACAGTATTATAACTGAAACTGTCTTTCTTCTTTTACCTAGAACGAGTTCTGGAACAAATACCATGGTAACGGAATATAATCGAGAATAACTTTCTCAAAAATGATCTGGCCAAATTTTGCCTTTTAGTTGGAATCAGTATCACATTTCAAGATTTAATCTACAGTTTTTAAAAACATTCTATTTCCTACAAATGGGTTCACAGATGGAGATTCATGTATTTCCCAGCCTTGTCTCAACAGTGGATTGTGTAAAGATGGAATAGGACGATATACCTGTTCCTGTCCTGAACTGTTTCAGGGTTATAACTGTGAGATTGGTAAGACTCTCCAATGTCATAACTTACACATAGATCTATACATAGCCTTTATGTGTTGGCAGAACCTCATTTTAACTAAACTTTGGATTTAGCAATACCACAGCTGTGCGAGGTTAAAAACGGTGGTTGTGAGCACTTCTGCAAAGTGGACCAGAAGAGGGGGACTACAGTCTGCTCTTGTGCCAAAGGTTACAACCTCGCAGCTGACCGGAAGGCCTGTGTTTCTAATGGTAAGAAATATACTTACACACAATTTATCCACTAGTTACATCCAAAAGCATCCAAGTGTTCGAACCATCCATAATGTGTCAGGATTGAAATTAATCAATGCTATATAAAGAGGGGCATGGATATCTTGTTTACATCTTGTTTTTTTAATCACAGAACCCTTCAAATGCGGCTATGTGTTTCCTAAGACGACCCGAAGCATTTTAATACATCATCCAACATATAATGTCAATAATACTGCCAATGGCACTAGCCCTACTAGAGAATCTGTGGGAACAAGTGAAGGAAAGACAGTGACCTTCAATGCAAAAAAGGCTGTTACAAATAACACTCAGAGCCAATCCGGTACCAACAGTTTGTTTGGACTGATAGAACCGATTCCCACAGTCCAGGAGGAACCAGTGCTTCCAGAATCCGCCGGAGACATAAGGATCGTAAACGGAGAAGATTGTCCTCCTGGAGAATGTCCATGGCAGGTAAACACTAACTCGTGAAGCATGATGCATCACAGCGGGTTTGGATTTAGTGCACTTTAGTTCACTTTTATTTAAAGTTGTTAGGTCTCGTCTCAAAGAACAAACAATCAGCCTTCAATTGATCAAGATGTTAACATGCATCATATGTGCGTGAATGCATTTTTAACAGTTCCTCTGGGAAATGCTGCTGATATCCAGATTTGTGCGCTAGCTGATCAATTCATTTCAATTCAATTTTATTTGTAAAGCGATTTTAACTTTAGATATCTAGCAAAGAAAAACCTGCCAAGCGGACATGAGGAAGAACACTCGATAGAAACCAGACTCAAAAGGGAACTTAGCCTCTTCTGGGTGACCACAGATAGTGGGATTACACTATTATAGTATAGTATATACTTAATATATACAGCGTCAGCCAAAAAAAATGTTTACACACGTCAGGAACACTTCTACACATTTAATCTCATGGTGTCTGAATAAATTTAGTAGTAAAATATTTACACAAACTTTTCTTTTCCTGAAGTGTGTATACGTTTTTTGTATATTTAGTATACACACACACATGTAGGACACTTCCAAGACACCGTGTACCGTGTGATTTTCAGTATGAGCATCATAGTCTGATTACAGCAGCAGTTCTTAGGTACAAGTGTACAGTTTCCTGATGATGGTATCTTCTGATGCAAGGGTGAAACTTATTGGGAAGTGTCATGTTTAAGGTTTACACGTGAGATCATTTGCGACAGCAGAAAGTGAGTCGCAAATACAGAAACTCTAAGCAGAAGTAGAGCATCAGGAATCAGCAATAATACACGCTGCATTTCATAAAACCACCAGTAAAACAGCGCGGTGTATAATATTTGTCTGATTTGGTACAGAACATCAAACACATTTCATTTCAATGAAAATGTCATGGAAAAGTTCTCACAGACTGACTGTCTTTTCTAGGCGCTGCTCATGAACGAGGAAAAGATAGGCTTCTGCGGAGGAACCATTCTAAATGAATACTTCATTTTATCTGCAGCCCACTGCATGAACCTGTCTCGCTCCATCACAGTGATTCTAGGTAAAAAAAGAATAGGCACCTGAACTGACTTTTATAGAAAATATGCTCAATAGGTTTAAAAAGAGGTGAAATGATTTATTATATACCAATTTGATTCAAATAGCATAGTGGTCGAGGTGAGCTTGGGTTGATATGCTGATACACGTCCTACTTGGGACTGAATGCTGATATTCATCGTGTATAACTACATTTCTGTGAGGCTGGGCTGATAATTACTAAGACTTTTATGCTGCCTTGTTACCTTCGAACAGCAATATAAACCAGATCCAAGCAAACGAAAAATGATATCAGAACCCCATTTCACTAACGTATCAGGTCTTAGCATAAAATCAAAATGTGTACATTTTTTTCCCCCCAAAGCAATCATACTGAAAACTTCCATCATCTGTATGTTGACAAATATTGATTCTTATGAATAAACTGCTTTTCTATCAGGTGAAACGGACACGTTGGTTAAGGAAGGGGTCGAGGCGGTGCATGCTGTCGAACAGGTTCTGGTGCATACAAACTATCAGCCTGAGACCTACCACAACGACATTGCCCTCATCAAGCTTGTGAAGCCCATCACATTCACCAAGCACATCCTCCCAGCATGCCTCCCCGACCGTGACTTTGCAGAGCGTGTGCTCATGCAACAAGAAGATGGCATGGTGAGTGGATTTGGTCGTCTCAGTGAAGGTGGTCTACAAGCCACGGTCCTGCAGAGGCTCACGGTGCCCTACATAGACCGTTCCATCTGCAAGGAGTCCACCAAGTTCAACATCAGTCCCCGCATGTTCTGTGCCGGCTACGGCAGGGTGGAAAAGGATGCGTGTCAGGGTGACAGCGGTGGCCCACATGTCACCAAATACAAGAACACGTGGTTTGTGACGGGCGTGGTAAGCTGGGGTGAGGGCTGTGCTCGCAAAGACAAGTACGGCATCTACACGCAGGTGTCCAAGTACCTCAAGTGGATCGAGAGCGTCATTGACCAGATCATGGCCGAAACTAAAACCAGCAAGAGATCCAGGAACAAGAGGCAGGCACCTGGGCATGTGCCGGTGATTCGGTTGTGAATTAATTGATTCGATCAATTATTATAAATTATGTGTAAGAGAGATGCAAAATGCAACAAAAACCAAAACCACATTTGAATAAAGGTTCCATATATCGCTCAACGTTGTGTTGCCTTGGTCATTTGTCAGTTTTGACTTTTACACGCTTCATACACAATCCTAATTTTTTTCCTCTTTATTTTTATTTCGTCAAGGGCCTTTTCAGGTTTGACGTTTGTACATTTCACCCGATTAACAGCTTTTCTTGTGATGTGAAAATGATGAAATCTGCAGTGCAGCAGTACTCGAGAAAGAAAAACATCAGGGTTTAAGGTCCAAACCTTACCATTGGGCTACTTTGGGACATTCTGTTTGCTCAAATGTTTGCAGTCCTTTTACTGTTTACAAAGCCTTCCTATGGGCACATTTTCAACCTTGTTATGTTTACAGGACATTTCTTCACTATTTCAGTTCACCAAGTTCTAGAATTTCTAGAACGTTTTATGTCTGAAAATACGTGCCAGAATAATTCATATTACTACGACTTGTAAAATTCTGACTGATATCTGAGACCAAAGCACCAATACGACAGTAACTGTGTACTGACTGTTAAAGAACCTTATCGGTCTTGTGTGTGTGTGTGTGTGTGTGTGTGTGTGTGTGTGTGTACGAGTGCATGATTGTATGGACCTGGTGTTCTTGTAACGGGAAAATATATTAGGAGGCGTGAGTCACAGTAAATGTGGAATACAGAGCAGAGATAAAGGCAAAGGGAAATCTGTCAGTAATAAAGCATTTCAGCATTTATCCAAACGTGATGGAGATTCAGTTATGGAGTTTCTTCTGTTTCACACTGCACAGCTACTATCTGCTGACCACTGCTGACCAAAGAGGTAAAGAAGCTTTTTTTATTATTTAAAAAAGAAAATTATTTATGAGATTAATTTAGTGAAAGGTAAATAAGATGCACAATTAATGCTAAATGTTAAAAATGTATTACTATACTGTACTTTAATATGGAGTGTTAATTTCAGACAGGAAATATTAGGTTATGGTGTATTCCGCCTACGCCACTGTTATAACTTTATTCCGATGATTGATGTTAGTGGTATTGTGCTCAGGACCTCCTTTTGCCTATTTTCTGCTTTTCATCTTTGTAAAGTTTTCCAGTCTGCCCCACAAGCCAAAGCCATCTTTATACGGCCTAAACGTGCCAATTCATTCTTTGTGGAGGAAATTCTAAAGGGCAGTTTGGAAAGAGAGTGTTATGAGGAAAGATGCAACAAGGAGGAGGCCAGAGAGATCTTTGAGGACAACCAGAAAACAGTAAGCTTCGACCTAGGAACTCCTCTTTCTGAGAATTTACATAATCCTGTACAGAGAGAACAATGTCGGGTCCCTTGATCCTCCTACCACTTGAATGACTATAATTAGAAATAGGATTTCTTAATGAATTTGAGAAATAACCGTGTACATGTATTGTAAGCATTATAACATTTTCAGTACATATTTAATATACCACATTTTGTACACTAAAACCCTGCTGCTGTGCATTTTGCTTTTAAAGGAAGACTTTTGGACCATATATTACGGTGAGCATCGCCCCTTTGTCCTGGCTGTATCAGTAAACAAAGTGTTTTCTTCTTGTTACAGTAATATTTTTTTTTTAACATTTTGCTTTAACGCAGATGGCGATCAGTGTAAACCTAATCCTTGTCAACATGGTGGCACCTGTAAAGACAAGATAGGAGGCTATAGCTGCCAGTGCTCTGGCACGTACACAGGACAAAACTGTGAAAAGGGTAACGTTTGTATACGTATTGAGTTAACACTCCTGGGCAAAATAAAATGAGGCAAACGCAATATTGCAAAACATTAAGCTTTTAATGGTCTCAACAGCAAATCATTGGTCAGGAAAATCAGCAGGAATTGAACAAATAGATAAAGTAAATAGGTACGGTGCAGCTTTTCCCTTGATTTCCTTTAAATGTTGAAGTCTTGTGGGTAAACTTGCAGACGGCTTTTTACAGAAAATAGAGTCCGTGTTGTTCCTCTCGATGTTAAAGTCTTCAAACAGAAGATATTTCGGAAAATTTTGAAAACCCAGACAAGTTAGTTTCAATCTTTTCATGATTTTCTCTTTGCGTATCAGAAGACTATGTAAGTGAACGTCCCTGTTTCCAGCTTTTCCCCCCGACAGTTTCAGCAACGAGCATCGACCAGCAAAAGAAGGCCGAGGTCTCAGGAGCGCTTTTTTTTTTATTTCTTGTTCATTTTCTGCCCAGTGATTTTTGTTGAGACCATTAAAAGCTTAATGTTGTTGCAATATTGCCTTTGCCTCTTTTTTTTTTTTTTTTGTCCAGGAGTATACATGCATTTAACAAGCCCGTTTAATCGTTCCATGTCCTTCCAAGTTCATGGCAGTGTACACCCTCCTGGTTATAGTCGGTACAGCGTTCATGATTAATTTGGTGTTTAGCGTAAGTGAAAATTCAACTCTCTGCAGATGTTTCTGAATGCCCTTCTGGAGGCCCACTGGTTTGTGAACACTACTGCAGACCCTTACCTGAATCATATCGATGCTTCTGCGCCAGAGGCTACAACCTTCACAGCGATGGCAGGAGCTGCATACCCCAGGGTTTGCATCACACATTCATTTCTGGGGTTCAGGGCATAAAATTGAGGCTGACCTTTCAGTAGCCATATTTTCTGCAAATATGAACAGCTTAACATGATTTATTGCAGGGCTCGCAGAGACAGAGATATAGACATTGTTTCTCAACATGAAGTTGCAATAAAAACAACAAACACTGACATAATATTCACCATTCTCTTAGCTCAGGACCCGTGTGGGAACGTTAGGAATATGAATCAAAATGACCCCATTTGCCCCCAAGGAAAATGTCCATGGCAGGTGAGCACATTAAGGTTTGTAAAGATTTTCAGTAACCGTGTTGACTGTTGAATTCGTAGTCGTGGTAAATCAGATGTCTAAAACTGTGGTGTAATCTACAAGACGGTTCATCAGTGAACAAGTGATAATGCTCCTTGATGACTGAAGAAATGTCTTCGAGATTATACAACGGTTTAAATCGCCTTGAGCACAGTAGTGAAATTTCCCTGGACCCAGGTACAGAGAACGCAAAGCTGATAATGAACTAGGTATGAACAAATGCAACTCACTGTTGTGTAGGTGACCTTTGTGGATGATAGTGGTGATGTTGTTTGTCATGGAGTGATCCTTGGAAGGAAGTCTATCCTTACTACAGCTGCATGCATGACAGCACACAAAGATTTTTCCTTGGTCATTGGTGAGCATCAGTCTTTGCTATATATTGCTGTTTATACAACCTGTAGCCACTGTAGCCTTAGCGCTGATTAACAATGGGGTTTGTTTTTGGCATATAGCTTCCTGTGTTTGTGTTCCATTACAGGAGACGCAAATGAAAAAATAAATGCTTCTCAGGTGACCAAAAGGACTCTTCATAGTAGGTATTCGACTGGCAATCCTGATGATGACTTGGCATTCTTGGAGCTTAAGGAACCCATTTCTTTGGGTTTGGGCACCATCCAACTCTGCCTCCCAGAGAAGGATTTCAGTGAAAACATCTTGATGAAAAGTGGTAAAGAGGGCATGGTAGTGGGTGGAGCCAAGAAACCATCATACCTTTCACTGGATGTCTGCCATTCCAAACTCAACCTGAGCTTCCCCTTGACCAATAAGATGTTTTGTATGGAGGAGCAAGAGCCTAAAAGTATAACGATGCGATCACACCACAAAAAGAAAGAGTGTGATCTAACATCAGGCTCTCCTGCTGCTACAGTGGAAGGAAATACAGCTTTCCTAACTGGACTGTTCCTGTCCGAAAGTGACTGCAGTCAGGGACTCGTGTTCACCAAAATTTCCAGATACCTACCGTGGATCCGCAAACTTCTAGTGAGCACCGAGGCAGTCCAAACACGACACATTCAAGCAGAAGCGTAGACTCCGAGATGCAGCGGTTTTAACAAGGTTACAGCAATTAAACTGCTTTCAGAATGAACCTGAACCTGAACCTGTGGTTTCATTCGGTGTTAAAGACTTCCTCTCTTTATGAATAGCCTCAAATACATCACAGTCATGGAAAAATTGTACAAAAGCAGTTTATTTTACACAGAGAATAAAAACAACTAATGAATATAATACAAAATACGCAAAAGCCTGCGATAAATTGCTGAGTCGTACAGCGTTGAGGTGCACCACAGAAGGCCAGATATTTCACTTCCAAAAATATAATGTCAGAATGCAGTTCCTGTTTCATTTCAAAATACTCATCACATCTCTTCCCTCAAAAACAGGTTTTAGTTCTATCTGTTTGATTTTTCTCTCTCTCAAAATAAACTCGCATTGAATGTGGTTATTTAAAACTTTTAATGTACTTTGTCATTGGACAAGAAGAACACATTAAGGAGGTATTTTTCCATCTGGAATTACTGTGTAACTAATTCCAACATTACATAATTGCAACAGGAGTCGTCTTAGATGAGGTTGTAGTTTGGAAGATCCTTTATGGCAGCTGTAGTTTAACAGACAGACGACAAGGGTGGGAAAGGGTTTTGCTTACTGACAACCAACTTTTGGTGCTGGTGGGAAATATAGCCTTTGATGTGACCCTGTGTGAGACAGAATGACACATGATCAAGTTATCTTTGTTTTTTGTTTTTTTACAGACAGGCATGCTTAATTAATACGACTTTAAGTAGAAGTGTCTTATTTGAAATCTGCCCCAACTACTTAATAACCACGTATAATTGCAACAAATTTCTTTATACATAAGCAACTAGCGTTCTATTTCACTCCTTCTAACCACCAGAAGCAGTGTATAACCCCTGGATAATGTCTGCCAGACATGTCATGAGGAACAGGGCTGCCCTGAAAAGTGCCCCGAGATACCTGGCACACTCACACTACTGGTGGAATCTGAAGAAAGTGCATGATGATGCACAGCTAGCAGAAGTGCAGACTTCTTGGTGTGGTACGACTCCTAGAAGACCACCATAATCACAGTAGAGGCTGGGTGTCCAGCCTGTCAATATGCCAAGGTGTTAAAAGTGGGCTAGCCTCTTTTTCAAAAGTCCCCCACAGCTTAACTCCATAGCAAATGGTCTGGAAACAGATGGTTGTTCAGGAGTTGAGAAACTGACTAGTGGAGAAACAAAGGTCTGCAAGGCATGCACTAAGCACAGTAAGGAATTTTCCTTAGGCTCATCCTTAATAAAGACTCAACAGACTGATTCACAAGTTAAGTGATACGATCTTGGGCAGAAAACCTGGACTTAAGCCACACGATCACTCCAGAGTCATCTGGCCACCAATGTATGTCAAGCCTATCACCAACGCAGGCAAGACGCCCACTAAGTCAGAACTAAAGGTCCAAAGACAGGATTTGCAGGGCTGCTTTGCACATAAAAGGCACAGCAGATTGCTCCAAAAACACCTTATGAGATGTTTCAATCCAAAAATGTCCCACCACCATGAATGCGGTTTCAAACATCTTCTTAATGAGGCTTTAATATCTGCACACTGGAGGGACAGCTCCAATACTAGCAGAAGAATAGCAATGTCTGAGAAGTCCATCACTGGCATAACCCAATGAGGCAATGGCACACACAGCACCAAAATTCATCATATTTTCCAGAGGCTGGGGCACAAAGCCCAATGAGCTAGGGCCTGCCCAAATCTCCCATGCAAGCCATCAATAAAGTCACTGCATCGTGGCATAGCAAAGTTTGGCATTACAGGTGCCATGTGGAAGAGTTAAATTCACGTGGAAATGTATACTCTAAACCTAGCAGAGAAATTCAGAAACTCCTGAATCATTTACTTAAGCTGAGCCAAAGCCATTTCCAGCATCTGAAAGGGTATAGGCCAGGTCTAGCACTGAGCCAGAACCTAAATCTAAATCAAGCCACATGGTCAGTACAGGGAATGTTAGAGTCAAATACCTGTATAGTCAGGTCTATAAGTATTTTGACAGTGATACAAATTTCATAATTTTACCTCCGTATAAACCAACAGTGGATTGAATTGAAGCCATCGAGGTGTGACTGAAGTATAGACTTTCAGGGGTTTAACAAAAAATATTGCATTACCCATTTACAAATTATTTTACCCATTTTCACAGACTCAAAGGTAATAAGACAAACTAACAACTTTAAATAGAAACACCATTTTTAATACTTGAATCCTTTGCAGTCAATGACCACCTGAAGTCTGGAGCCCATGGACTTCACCCGACGCTTCGGGATACTTGAGATACTTTGGCCAGCCTTTACTGCAGCCGCCTTCAGTTGCTGCTTGTTTGTGGGCCTTTTTGCTCTCAGCTTTGCCTTCAGTAAGTGAAAAGCATGATCAATTGGGTTGACTGACCCCGACTATTTATGTACATTCCATTTCATTGCTTTAAAAACATCTTCGGTTGTTTTCGCTGTATGTTTCGGGTCATTATCCATCTGTAATGTGAAGTGCTGTCCTATCAGTCTTGCAGCATTTCACTGAATCTGAGCAAAAGTATAGCTCTGTACACGTCAGAATTCATCTTGCTACTTCCATCAGCAGTCACATCAATAAACACCAATGGCAGCCATGTCTACCAGATCATGGGCACTTCCTTTCTTTCTCCATGCTCTTCTCTCTTACTGTTGGTCTCATCTGTCCAAAGAATCTTGTTCCAGAACTGAGCAGGCTTTCTAGCTAAATCTAATCTGGCCCTTCTCTTCTTGAGTGTTACAAGTGCTTTTTATCTTGAGGTAAACTCTCTGTATTTGAATTCATGATGGCATCCCTTGATTTATAGACTTGACAATGATACTCCTACCCCCTTGAGAGAGTTCTTGACTTGGCTAGATGTTGTGAAGGAGCTTTTCTCCACCAAGGAAAGAATGCTATAATCATCCACTCTAGTTGTCTTCCAGGCCTATAAGTGTTGCTGAACTCACCAGTGTATTCTTTTTTTTTTTTTTTTTTTTTTTTTTAATAATTTAAAAAATTGGTGATTTGGAGACTCCAAATGTTTATTTCTCTGACAGGTCTGTTGTGTTTTTTCAGCCTAACGATGGTCTCCTTCACTTGCATAATCACCTCTATGGACCGCATATTGAGAATTCCCCATCAACAGCTAACAAATGAAAACTATTTGAGATGAAATAACAAGGAAACAGGCCATAACTGGCCATGCACCTGCTAGTCGATTGTTCAATTACTTAATGGAGGGACTGTGTAAAAAAATGGCCATAATTCCTAAGTGGTTAATGCGATATTTTTGTTAACCACCATGAATTAAAGCTAAAGAATTCAAGTCTACCATTCAGTCACAGCTTAACTGCTTCATTTCAAATCCACTGTGGTATTTACAGAGGCAAAAACACAAAAATTGGCTCAATGTCTAAATAGTTATGGACGTGACTGTACATTAAAATCAGGTCAACAGTGTAGGACTTTACAGTACTACGTACTGTACATGTATGCGTGATCCCCCTTTTTAAGAGATTAAAAGTAAGTGGACATTTGGCTGATTTGGCTTATTCATGGCCAGGTGTGTTATTCCCTCATTATTGCTCTTACAAGTAAGCAGATAAAAGGCCTACAGATGAACACCAGGAGGCCTAGGAGACCACGTAAAACAACTTTGATGGATGACGATAAGAATTCTTTCCCTTGTGAAGAAAAATCCTTGGCTAACAGTTGGCCAGCTCAAGAACACCCTCCAGGAGGCAGGCATTTGTGTGTCAAAGTCAACACTAAAGAGAAGATTTCACCAGAGTACATGCAGAGGAATTACCACAAGACGTAAACCATTCATAAGCCTGAACGAAGATTTAAATTTACATTTTTAACAGTTACAAGGTCAGATTAGCGCTTGCCAAAAATATCTGAGAAAGCCTGTACAGTTCTGGAGTGCCATCCTGTGAATAGATGAGACAAGAGAAGAGTATGGAGAAGGAAAGGAATTGCTCATCATCCTTAGCATACCACCTCATCTTGTGGCGTAGGCATGTACGGCTGCTGATGGAACTGGTTCCCTTGTATTTACTGATATAACTGCTGACAAAAGCAGCAGGATGAATTCTGTATTAAGCTATATTAACTGCTCGGGTTCAGCCAAATACTTCAAAACCCACTGAACAGAACTGCGTTGCAGAAGTACAAGAACACGAAGAACAAGCATGAACTTAAGACGGCTGTAGTAAAGGTCTGGCGGAGCATCATCAGGGGAGAAACCCAGCGCCTTGTGGTAGTCATTACATTTGACCGTTTCATTTATGATTGTTAGTTTGTACAATTACGTTTGGCCTCTTAAAAAGGAGGACCACATACACAAAGTGGTGTCATTCCTACACCACTCAACAGATTTGAATTTAATTACCCTCCAATTAAAGCTGAAAGTCTGGACTTTGAGCTCATACTTTAGCATGGTTAACAGTGCAGTTAACAGAAAAGTAGAAAAACGGAGGTTTGTGAGGCGGGAATACCCACTCCAAAACCAAGAACTATGAATTAGTGGCAACCCAGGCTCAGCAAGTTTTCATGTACAAGGGGATCTTAAAGATTTATTCACTGCCCCAGGAAGATAGAAGGGTTGAAACAGAACCATTAGCCTAAACAACCGTAGCATCACACCGAGCTCTATAACTTTGAAAAGTATTCAATTTGCCAATTTCTCATAAAAGCTAAAACTTTTACTTTGAAACCCGAATAAAATCTGTGCCATTGTATATGACATCTTACCATGTATATGAGATTAGCCAGGATACACTGAACTTCATCAATGTCCACTTCCTCCACCTGCATCATCTTCAGTGCAACCAAGAACGCATCTAAAGGAAGTTGGTGAGTCTTTAGTAGGTGATACCTAGAAGGACGGAGGAAATCAGAATGACTTATTGTATGAATTCTCACACACTTACATTCACGGCCTACCCAAGATTTACCTATAGGTAAAGAAACAGGGACTTTTAATCACCTGTGGTATGGTGATGCGTGTTGGGGTGCCTCTAATAAAATTCTTCATTGATTCATTCATTTTCTATACCGCTTATCCATTGCGGGACGCAGGGTCAGCTGGAGCCAATCCCAGCTGACAGGTAACCACTACATCACCATGCCAACCCTCATTCATTCATATCTTTAGTAATTACCTATTTACCACAGGATAATTGGACGCAAACAGGGATATGCACTCGTTGGGATGTCATGCCAGTCCATTGCACACTCATTCACACTAAGGGGCAATTTAGAGTCGCTAATCCACCTACTGGCATGTTTTTGGGTAGTGAGTAGAAACCAAATCTCAGTTCAGGATGGAACTGGGGAACCTGAAGCCACTCTGCACAGGATAAAAGCAGTCAAATTATTTTGAAGGAACTCCTACAGAAAGGTATTCATGGTTGAAATCGGAGTAAAACATTCTCCACACAATCACATTGCCTTCATCATCCTGCACTGTTGACACCAAGCAAGATGGCGCCATGATCTCGTCACATCTCCCATGTCTTGAGCTTTCTAACAGCATGGTGCAAACGGAGCATGGATTTCTTTTTTTCCGCCCTGTCCTCCAGCTCCAGTTTCGTTTCATTCGCAGGGCCATGAATCACTGTTTTTCCTTTCCATGACATTTTCTGCTTTACAATTTAGCAGTAATTTGAATGAATCACTTAGGATATATGCGCACTGCGGATGTCACGTCACACTTGGTGGGGCCGTGAAATAGCAATCGCAATTTTTCCAAACATAAATGATGTTTGATTATTGTTAATAATCATATTCTGATTACAGCTTACCCAAGATTGAGTTTATGTACTTTAGCATAAAATCCAATTATCGAGTTGTGATACTGTCATAACTTTGTGTAAAAGTCAGCTTGACCTCAAGATCAGTTCAGAACTCTCGACCTTCACACACATATTTCTCCCTGATTTTCTTAAAACACACACACACACACACACACACACACACACACACACACACACACACACACACACACACACACACACA
>JAQQZR010000010.1:10309600-10320214 GCA_030068235.1 Notoglanidium macrostoma
CACACACTCCTGGGCAAAAAACCCCCAAAATATTTCAAACCATTAAGCTTTAAATGGTCTTAACAACAAATCATTGGTCAGAAAATTTGCGAGAACTGAAAAAAAAAGCACTCCATTTTACACTAAAGACGCCCACACTCTATGCTGCATGGTCTGTGTTTGTATATGGGGACATGATTGCTAGAATATTTTCTGATATAATATCCCATGCCTATCACATGTCATTGGCTTCGATTTTCCAATTAGACTTTCAGACCCTTCATGAAGGAAAATTATTTGTCAAAACCCCATTTACATTTTAACCAGTCTGTGCACTTAGTCACCCAAAAACATGCTATTTACAGCAAACTGTGTAGTTATCTTATTTGTAACAGAAAAAGCACAGTCACAGACCAAGAAAGAAAAGAAACACCCACTTATTTCCAACACGGAGCAATCTGGGGGATGTGAAGAAAGAAAAAAAAATCACTTCCGCTTCGAATGAGAGATTTGAATGCGAACAGAAAAGGACACCGTGACAGGAGTTCACTAGCAAAGACAAATATCTAATATCAAATATCTTCAGTGAATACTGAAGAATGACGAAAACGTGCGTGTGAAAAGTGTCATTTGACACAAAGTGGAGTTTTTTGGATAAACGATGGCGTGAAAACCGTCATCGGAGCCGGACCCTACTTACTAGCAACATCTTGACAGGCAGCAGGTAGATGAGAATGAGACGCTTGTTCCTCTGGCAGGAGCGATGGCTGTGCTGGAAGGAGAAGGACAGGTACTCTTCCGCTGTCAAGACACACAAACGCAGCTGAGCAAAACTCATCATCTGCAGAAGATATAAGAAGTCTGTTGCCCTTCAATAAAACAAAGGGAGATCTAACCCAGTTTAAAGTCACTGTCGAACATTGCTTTGCGGCCCACGTAGTACTTGTAGGTAACTCGCTGTGCCATGCTGTATTCATCCTTGAGGTTGGAACTGTCGATGGCCCGGATGAGGGGTTTACACAGATGCAACTTATTGATCTGATGTCAGACAACAGAAACACATGAACACACACGATCATGAAAGATGTACGTCTTTAAGGGCGGATAACACGACCCAAAAAAATCTAATCATAACACATCACTTTTGTATCGCTACATTTCATTTTGATTATATGTTTGTTAATAAAGCACAAACAAAATAGTGGAGCGATGAAATGAAACGCACTGAAGTCGCTCCACCCACCATCTGCTCTTACGGTGATTAGACATTTCCATCTGCGCATTCTGATCATTGTATGATCAAAAGCAAAACCGAGATGATTCAGACACAGAGGGAGGATTCGGACTTTTCTTATCTTAGAAAACATATCAGAGGATAAGAACGTGTGCACGTGAACTTCTCCAGTGTCAACATTTAAATGAAAAGCCGTCTACACACCAGTTTATACAGAGGCGCGCTTGACCACACTGTCGTGCAGGAAAGCAAGCATTTCACTTACTGATTATAATTTCCCTTAACGTTACTTCTAAAGTGTTCGATTTGGCACTTGACTTTCAAGCAAGAAAATGAAGAGCAGCTAAAAGATTGTTTCTGTAATGTTGTATTTGACTAGAGATCATAACTTGTAATTCCCAATCAGGGAAAGCCGAAGAACGTGCCTCCTCAACTCGAAACTCCTACTTGGGAGTAGTCTTCCCAAACACAAGTTTCCCTAAGTTCAGCAAGTGATGTCAAGTCATTCAGAAGTAGCTTTAGATCAATCAACATACAAAAATATTCCCTTGCTAAATCTAGAACATTCTGGACGAGGAAGTTATTCATCGCTCATCACAGTTAACTAGCTGGCTTGTTGCTAACAAAACATGAACATGGAGTCTTCCATGTTTTCCCCTAATTTGTACCTCAAAAACCTGGAGGTCGACATTCCGAGCTCGGACATCCCGATGAGCAATGATGAGAGATGAGCGAGAGGCGTGGCTTCCAAGGGGTCAGTTAATATTGAAGAATTTAAACATATACGCAACTGTCAATCAATCCTGAGATATACGTCGTCTGGCTCACTTGCTGTTTCCTTAAGGAACATTAACATCGATTTTTTAGCGATAACCTGTAGCAGCAAAAGGTTGGCAGATCTCGTGATAATCGTGATCTTCAGTTGATGCCACGGCGTCGTGTTTCACGGCTGGTGATTCATTTTGCACGCTGAGTCATAATGGAGCAGATGGTAGCGTGTCGTTGCTGGTCTTAGAAATAAATCCTCAGCGTATTTTGAACACCAACCCCATTTATATCCTGAACGACACAATAGTGTGCCTCCAAAAATATTGGCACCCTACATGATCTATAAAAACAATAACGCATGCAGTACACTGATGGCATTACCTACGTTATTACCTTAAAATAAATCTTGAACAGCTGATTGACGAGAAACAACATCCCCCACTTCTTGGAGTCATCAATACCTGCACGACTGATCAGGACAGAGAGAGCGCAATGATGTCACAGGACTGGACCATACAAACGCACACCGGTGTCTAAGTTTGCATGTGTACTCACTTGTCGCTGGCACAAACTCGGAAGCAGCTCATGAGCTGCTCGGCTGCCTTCTCCAGCATGTCTCCGACCTTTCCCTTGCCCTTCTTCAGTAACTGCTGCTCTGCCTGCACACACAAGCAAGAGACACCTCTCAGCCACATCAATGAAACCACAGCAACCTCCAATAGCCTGACAAATTCTGACACCAAGACAAACTTTTCTTGCTTTAATCACGGGCTGGTTTGATCCAGGCCTCTGTGTGGATGTGCTAAACGCTGATGTCCAATTTCCCTCCAAGTAAAATGAGCTGAATAACAATAGAGAGATCACATGTAGGACTTTTCCCAAAGTCAAAGATCATTTATGTGTATACTGAATGATTTGAATTAGATTAATATACGTCTTGTGATCTTGCAACAAGTCTATATAATGGACTCATTCCCATTTTTGATTTTTACAATATAGCTTTTTTGTATGCAGTCACTTGCATGGACACCTCTTTGAGACATATTGAGAGTTCACATGAACAGCTGTCACATGTAAATTCAACACTTGGAATCATCTCCAGACCTTTAGAAATAATGTAGAAACGGGACATGAAACTGCTCTTCAGTCAATCCTCTGAGTACTTTTGAGCGTGTGAAGATGGAGGGACTGTGTACAAATGGCTGTAATTCCTAAACGGTTAATACGATAATTTTGTTAAACCCCTTGAATTAAGGCTGAAATTCTTCACTTCAATCACATCCTGATGGCTTTATTGTTCTAATACTTATGGACCTGACCGTACATTTTGTAACATATCGAACACGGACATTCGGTATCATGCACCGATCCAGCAGCTAGCTCTTCTCTATCATACAACAGCTTCCAAGCAGGGAGGCGAACACGTTTCCCCAAAGGCAGTACACAACACACACACACACACACACACACACACACACACACACACACACACACACACACACACACACACACACACACAGAGAGGAAAGTGCGATCCGTTCTCTGCCACATACACGAGCTCACAGACGCCCAAAGACTGGCCTTGTGTCGCTCCACCCAGACAGCACGCCGTATTGTGCCCTCTTGGCTCCCGGCTACAGACGGCTAAGGGATCGTCAGGAATCGACCACATGCTCTCCGGACGATCAAGGAAACGCTTTCCTGCTGAATCACTCTGAAGCCCATATGACCATTTTTAAATATTTACACTACATCCCATGCTACATTTAACATCACCGAAGCTTCGTTACTGTCGTTCACCTCTTGACGTGCAGCTTCTTTTTTCTAAAAGCTGTTTGTAAGGTGAGAATAGATGGCACTGTTAACCAGCGGCTAATGCGAACTTGCTCTTAGCTTTACTCTGGATTAAAAAGAAAGTACTATTACAGCAGCCTAGCAGGTCGTCAGCTATAGCTCTCAGAACCAGCTAGGCTAGCCTATATATATATATATATATGTTTCTTATCGAACACAAGCGCATAAGCATGCATACCATCACTGTTCACAACTGAGAGAAAATTAAAGGCTTTATTCGTCAAATACACATTATAATCCAGTCAAATTCTTCTCTCCATGGACCGGTAAATGGACACTGTGCCCCAAATGATCATTTTTAATTCAAGCACACTCAAGGCCTTACATCACCAAAGTGCAGACTTGGAATAGGAGTGCAGGGTTTGGGACAGAACCGGAGTCAGCTCTCATTTCCGCTAGCCGAACGCCCGTAACCATAGTAACCATCTCAGAGAAATAGTAAACTGTCTTCTTTATGACCCATTCAAAATAGACGAACCCTCTCTTGGGTCTGTAGCATATGTGCCTGTTGCCCTAACGTGATTCAGTCTGGGGGTTAGCTGAAATAAAACCCACCCCACGGGTTTAAACAAAGTGAGTGAATAAAATAAGCGTAGTTGCTTAATTCACTTACATTGTTGGCAAATATTCGCAGATCAAGTGTAACAGCAAACATCAGAGATAAAGCCCTGAAAGACAAACCCAGAGGTGAACAGGTATAAGCACTCCGACATGATCAACACCTCCATAACGCCATGTACGTGCACACATGAACAAACACCAGTGACATCTTACCAGTTTTCTTCTTTGTGTGCTTGAAAAGCTTTCAGAAATGATGTATGATGTTAAGGTGAACAGCGATGCTTGTGATTACAAAAGCATTGATACGACCCTGAACATTTCACACCTCTCCTACATTTGCTACACACGAGGTCTTATTTACACTTTCATGAAAGGATATTGCACCACCACTGTCTGGCATTTGTAAGCCTCCACAAAGTCATGGTTTGCCACAGCGTACGTGCATCTGTGAGAGAGAGAGAGAGAGAGAGAGAGAGAGAGAGAGAGAGAGAGAGAGAGAACCACAGAAACCCATCTTTGAGAATTTTATAGAATTTGTGGCTTTAGTGGCAGAAATGCCCGTTCACTACACATACCTCAGATGTGCAGCAACCATCTCATCATAAGGAGGTTCCAGCACCTGCTGACATTTCTCTTCTGGACTGGACAACTGCGGACACAAGACAAGCCTGAGCAGCAGATTTCACACAACTGGATGCAAACTGGACCACTTTAAACTGGACCATTTTCATGGAACAGTTTCTCGGGTTTCTTGATGACGATTACATCCTTTCAACTGATCAATCATTTATCCCTTGACATAGCGCTGGGTGAGGTATCAATAAATGATCATTGCGATATGACTGTTTATATGGTCAGCCAACTGAAATGAACAGGTAGCTGCAGTATTTTTACCCCCATGAATACTGTGTAATGTAGCATCATATGTAGAATTAGCTTAATAAATATCACGTCAATTATATTACAAGCTCACTGCACACACGAGAGCTCGTGAGCGCCCCCTGGCTCCAGTCGGCATGTTCTTTTGTCTCGGAACATCATTTTCATATCATCATACATGTCATGATAAATAGTGTTATTATGGAAATGTCAGAAAATAACGCGATATCATTTTGAGGTCATATCTCCCAGCCATACCTCAACATAAAGCTAATAAAAATACTTACATGTGTTTAAGTCATTGTTATACAGTTAGGTTTAAAGGTCAACGTGTTCAACCTACTTCTGTAACACGAGCAATCACAGACAACAATGTCAACATGTTTCACTGTACTGAAGCCCTGAAGAGCACAATCATGCTTGTTTCTGTCATTAAACATTTCTTTAAAATAGATCACGGAATTTTGTGGAATGTTTTACTGAATTCTTCAAAGGCTTTTGTTAATTAAGTCTGGCCAAAAGGTGGTGAATAATTTTCTATAACAGCAGCTCAGACGATAGTTCAAGCAAATCACAGGTTTAGTCTGTGTGTGTAGATACACACACACACACACAACCACACATATACATACAGTCCCTTCCAAAAGTATTGGAACAGCAAAGCAAATTCTTCAGGTTTTGTTTGTTTGTTTGTTTCTTTTTAAATACCAAAGTCATTTGTGTTTAAGATCAAAAGACGAACCTGAGATGATAGATCAGAATCACAGCTTTCAACGAGTTACTCAAATAAAAGGCATAATATTTTTTATAATAAATATATATTGTTAGTGTTGGCTGCGATACAAGACAAATGATACCACAGCATGACTGAATGCTCGAATCTGATTGGTCAGAAGGTGTGTGTTATTTTCGTACAACAGCACAGATAGTTCTGGCTATAACGTGAATATTAATATTAATACGTTGGCTCTAATATGTGACTGTTTCTATAGTAACAGCTCATACACAGGGACTCAGACAGGCTTTTTACAGCCTTGCGACGGCCACCGAATTTCCTTTTATTGTCAGAGCATTTGATTTATTCATCGCTGTTGGGTTGTAAAGAGAAAATATATATATTATAAGTGATTTTCATGTCTCTTCCTTTTAACAATTCAGAATAACATGACATTTTAATGTCTGTCATCGGCACACACACTAATCAGTTAGTGAAGATGCACATTAATGCAGCTCGAGGGGAAGACAGACAAGACAAGAACGCATGCCTTACCTGCAGTCGAGGATTGGCTACATGGGGGTGTTTAAAAGAGAGCAGCTCAGCACAGAAAATACCTTCCCTGTTGTCAATGGCCTCCTGGATCTAAATGACAGACTGCTATTAGAGTGTTTATAGTCTTTTATTTTAAATCATTTATTTCAGTAATGTTAGTACAAACCAACAAACCAAACCAACCTGCTGGAGATACTGGTTGATTGTGATGTGAGCCATTCTGATCCAGGGACTGAATCTGAAAAGTGCAGGAATTAAATAAAATATTTTAGCTAACATGAAGCCTAACTCAGTCTACTGCTTTTATAGGCTAAACACATAACTACAGCCATTAACCAGTAACTGTAAATGACCAGTGATGGAGAACTGACAATGCACACAGCAGGTGGACCACAGTCTGTAACTGTACTGCACTTTAAACCTGCACTTTAAAGGCACGTGCATTTAATAAACTGGAAGCTCAGTGTATACAAACAGCATCACTGGTCCTGCTAAGGCGCGCAGCTAGCTAGAAGCCTACTTAGCCTACATGCTAATTAGCGTAACACTAACTCAGTGTGACGTCACACACACACGCACTCTACTGACCAAGGCCAGGTGTGGGTTGTATTATTTGTATTATTATTATTATTATTATTATTATTTGTACACAAATATACACTGTACTATACCTGTACACTGTCGCATCAGCCGCTTAGCTGTGAGGCGTGCACGAGCGTTGAAACGCACCGGATGCTGTCACAAAAGCACTTCCTGTTTACACAGCGCGCGAGCGCTATCTGATAATCCCACCAACGCAGATTCGCGACGTTTTTCGCGTCTAAGTGTTTGTACTGAACACATAAATAAATAATAACAACAATACTACCAATAAAACGGTGAATTTAAATTATTATGTAGCAGGTCTATTTCACAGTCAATTACTAAAATCCTATTTTTAACTGTACTATTTATTATACTGCAGATTTTATTTTTTATTAATGGAGCCACTGTGGATAAATTAAGATAAGTAAATAAATAAATAGATGCAAATATTGATTATTTATATCTGTTACATTTAGCTTAATTGTTTAATATATTGTTTCCTGATTCCATTATAATTAAAATTACATTTAGCCAACAATAAAAATCGAGATTTATTTATTTGAAGGATTTTGACAAGTTCACGCTCTAAATGTTTTTATTGGAAACACATCAGCAATAAGTCAAAGTAAACATGATGATAAACACTAAAACATTTAAAGCACTAAGAGTGTTCAGTGTTTAAATGAAACAAATGGCCTGGTAGTCTTTTTGTGAACTAAATACACATGACTATATTCTGTATGTGCAATTAGATTGAGTGCTAAAGTTTGCGTTAAAAAAGAAAGAAATTTATTTAATAACTGCAAGACAGTGAGTTGGGTTTCACAGATGATACGACGTCAGAAAAACGTCAAAGATTGTATTTGAAGATAAAAATAGAATCATTATCTGATATTATTTTATTATAAAAAAATAAATAATAATAAAATTATGTTTTGTTCTAAGGTTATTATTATTATTATTATTATTGTTGTTGTTGTTGTTGTTGTTGTTAATTTAGATATCTTAACATTTTATCATATGTCTTAAATTTTGTATTGTTAATAAATAATTTTCCGTAATGTTAATGTTCTGTGTAGTTAATAATCAGCTGATAGAAGTGTCCACCAGTAAACAAAGCACACTGAGGACATTTCCCAACATGCACTTGTCTCAGAAGAGAATGCGGCAGGTTGCCAGCTCCACTGATTTACCGCATAAATCCACCCTGTATTATTTAAAATAGATACATAAAAAAGCACACTTTATTATCATTTAGGGGAAAGGTGTATATTATATGTTATAACGTGTGTCCTTTATAAAACTAAATTAGATAAATAACGTCAGAAGATTGCAAAAAATGTGGTGGCCAAGTGTTGATAGAAGTAAAGTTATTTTTTATTTAGAACATATTTATTCTCTTCTATTTCTCAATAAATAAATATACAAAAATGACAAAAGGTGTATTTTCGTAGACTGCAATGCACAAAGAGTCAACAACAACTTACAAAAATATATTGCAAAATTGTCCTTCATTTTTATTCAGAATTATTTGCTTTGCCAGAACAATAAACAAAATTACAAGTGTCTCAAATTTCATTTACTATGTATTAATTTATTGTTTGTTCAAGTGTTGTTTGTTCCTACTACAGCCGAATCACAGCCGTGTTGATATTCAGTACAGAAGCGATCTTGCTTGTGTAACTTTGTTTAGTTAAACCACAATGTGGCTGAATTCTCAAATCCGATTGGTCGTTATTTAAGGGATAATGTTCAGCGAGCCACTCATTATCGAGATGCTTTGTGTCTGGGTCCTGCATCACCCTGCAGGGGTTTATTTTAATGAAACTAAATTAGATAAATAGTATCAGAAGATCACAAAAAATTGTTGGTCAAGAAATGTCGCTATCATGTTCGTATTTTGGACGCATTTTTTCTTTAGGGGAGACGTTCGACACATTTCAGACAGCTACTTAGTAAAGAAATCAATAATTTGACACAAAATACTGATTTTAAAATGATTTTATTGCTTTTGCTATAATAGCAACACGATGTTATAAAAGGAATAACAGACCGCGAAATGCTGCAATTGACCAATCAGAGTCAAGTATTCAAATAAGCCGCATAATAAACAGAAATAATACCCTTTGTGTGAGCGTTATTACGTTATTTTCGTATTATCACACAATATGGAGGGTGTTATTCCTTATTTATAACTCATGAGATAGTTTAAAAGCACTTATTAGATCATATATGTTTTTGTATTTCCGCATGGTTAAATTGTATAGTATGACGTAAGATTTAAGCAACACAGTCCATGTTGCAGGATGGACTGAAATATTAGAAAACGGAAAGTGTTTTGAAGATTTGGCAACCCTAATACATGGGCCATTTTGTTGTGGTGTTTGGGGGGAAAATTAGCCGTTAACTATGAACATTGTGCACTTTTTCCTCGCCACCGCGTGGTCCTTGTGTCAGATATTAAGCTAGAACGCTACATGAAGTTTGGACGGTTGCGACAGGCCATTGTTTGTAATTATTTATCCTGTTTACAGGTTTGTTTTTACGCAGTTAGCTAGCTGCCGTGCTAACTCAGCTAGCAGGCTAACTTCAGCTGGAGTTCCTGTCGGCTTCAAACTTTGTCAGGAAAGGCTTCAAGCGTTTAATGTTATAAACACACTGCAGTGTTTGTGACGGGAAGAAGAAGGAGTCCGTTTCAGTGATAAAGCGTTACAGTGACGGGTCGCTTTAGCCAACCAAATAACCAAAAAGTTTGGCTATAAACGATGGCAGAAGAGTCCCGACAGAACAAGAGCGCGAGTTTCTCTGCTCTGGTTGAAAACAGCAACGGAGTGACTAAAACCCCGACCTCGAAATCCGGCACCTCCAAGAAGCTGGTGATTAAAAACTTCAAAGGTAAACACACCATGCCTACTGCTAGCTACCTATGCTAAGCTAAGTTTATAGCAGCATTAGCCAAGACAACTCACGAGAGTCTTTATACCGTAAAACCTTCAGTTATATAAAATACAGCTACATATAACAGATGTGCATCCTAGCTAGGTAGTTAATTGTTTTTGTTTGTTTAGCTCTCAGAGTAACTTAACTGCTTTGTATGAAACTATTAAAACACTCACATGCAGTGTTTTTGTTTGCTGTAATATGACCTGTCCAACGTGTAATGGTTTATACAGTGTGTATATATAATGTGAACGAGGTCTCTGATTGCTCAGGGGGTGATTAGGTTTCTAAAACAGCAGCTCTGACAGTGATTTCGGCTGTAATACAAATCACAGACTTGTGGTAATGCTCTCGTCCTAATGCCTTAGCGTTGCTATAGTAACAGCTCGTTTACAGGGATTTGCATGGAAGACGCACTTATGATATTATATGATATATAGGTGGTGCAGTGGTTAGCACCCAGGTCACCTTTCTGTGTGGAGTTTGCATGTTCTCCCCGTGCATGCATGGGTTTCCTCTGGGTGCTCCGGTTTCCTCCCACAGT
>JAQQZR010000010.1:10334644-10352107 GCA_030068235.1 Notoglanidium macrostoma
GTCTCTTTTAAAGTCATAAAAATAAAGAAAAACATTGAATTAGAAGGTGTGTCCAAACTTTTGACTGGTAGTGTATACTGTAAGAGCTATTTTGGGGGTGTATGTTGTGAATCTAAATTATACTAGTCTCTTAAATTATCCATGAGGGATGGGGCTCAAATAAATCAATAAAACCTAGATAACATCACTATTATACATACTGTACATCCACACATTACCAATCACCAGTGTAGCTGCCTGCAAATATGTTTGGAAAAAAAAAAAAAAGTTGATTTGAAAATCGAGTTGATCGAAAGGCCGTCTGAAGAGAGGTGGGAGACCGTGTGATTACTTGTTAAAGAGATTGCAGCAGCCATGAATATACAGTAGACTCCACTTCCTGGACTCTTGGATAGATTCCACCTAACTTAAGTATGAGGTGCTGAATCAGGTTTGACTCCACCCCCTTGTTCTACCACAAAGGATACATGCATTTAGGACTCAGGTAAATATGCTAATCTGATTGAAACCACCTAATGTGTGAGAATGAGAAATGGTTTTCACTCTTTGCAGTACTGCATCCTCTACACAGAAAGATGCAGCACGGTGTTAATCTGTCAAGTCTCAAAACAGAAAAAGATCTTTTTACATCTATTTTGGGAAAAAACTACATTAATCGGTATAATAACCTTCATCACCTAATAGTGACTCAAGCTGAATAATCTGTTCATCCTTCTTTTCCTTTCTAATTTAAGAATCAGTGTCATTAACATAGCCCTCTTTAATCTGTAGACTCTATGAGCTTAGAACCAAGTTAAAGAAGTAACTCAGCTTTACAGGTAATGGCCCCGTTGGTCTCCCTTAAAAATGCCAGTATAAGTCAGGCATAGCCCACAATGTAGATGTTTATAATGAAAACTACAAGGAACCATCGTGAGAATTTAACAAACACAATGATGAAAAGTCAGTCTGTCGAAAAATTGAGTGATTTCCTCCTACAGTGCCTTTCAGTCCTGTACGAAATGTGAAATGGCCATAATGCCAATCGGTTTAGTTCGTAATCAGCTGTCAAATTGTTTGTGAATTCACTGCAGTCGGAAGTCGACGTTTAAATGCAGTTTCTCTTTTCACTTTTGCCACAACCAGACCGGCTCAAAGCATTTGCGTATAGAGAGGAATCCATCCTATGTAGCCACTCTTAAATAGTTTTCTGCATGTTTTTAGATCTCCTCCTGATTGTGTTCAAATGGTTTCGGTGTCACACTTTTGCAAGAGCTGTTACTGTGAAACATCACACTTGCTTTTATATATGCGTCTCTGCTGAACTCTGTGAAAGGCACATTGTTTTGTAGTTATAAGTAATCTTGTTAAATTAAATCTCACTCTATCTTTGGAATGCCTGGACATTTGATAACCCAATCAGGTTCAAACGGTGCATCCGTGTAAAACGAGTACAAAGGCACATACAATAATTATACAGGGCAGCTGTGAGCACTATGAGGGGGAAACGGGCATGCTGAGGATCATTGTGCAAATTGGATAAATACACATTGCTTTTTTGTGATTTCCTGCAGCCAAATATGTAGACTCCAAACTGCGCGCCGGTAACAAAGAGGCCACAGAAGAGGAGCTGGAGAGAATCCTCGACAAGATCATGATTATCTTCCGCTTTATCCACGGTAAAAGTGTAAATGTTTATTTAGAAAATTAACTGCTCATCTTGATGTATTTTCTCTGTATAAATCTATTCCCCGGCATATATTGATGTTCCCAGAATTGCTTCCAAAAGTGCTTTTATATTTTCTCTACAGGCAAAGACGTGTTTGAGGCGTTCTACAAAAAAGACCTAGCGAAGCGCTTGCTGGTGGGCAAAAGTGCCTCTGTGGATGCAGAGAAATCCATGCTGTCCAAACTCAAGCATGGTGAGATTGTCCCTTCGTATCAGCATTTTGCATCATCTGCTTGGCCAAACCCATCTGTTTAGACGGGCATTGAGAAGGAAATGCCCTTGACCGAGTTGTAGTGAAGGATGGAAAGTCCACGTTGCAATTTCCCAACATAGATTACAAGCAAAAAGCACAGTATCACATGACTCTGTGAACAGGAAGTCTCTGTGTAGCTGTGGTTTAACACCAGAGCTGACTGAGTTTGGCAGTGCTTGCTCTCTTTGTGCAACAATAGCTGATAACTTCAAGCTGTCACATGTTAATGAGCAAAAATGTATGCCTAAAAACTGACCAGTGGAGGGCTGCTCTGTGCACCATGATTACACCGTGATCTAATATTTGCTTTAGAAACGACACCCAAGACCTGACTCAAATCAAATGAATTGATTCTAATAGCTAATTCAGATAATTAATCATGATCATTTTGAATCAGATTTGTTACAGTTCACAAGCTTTATTTATACACAGACTTTCTTAAGTAGTTGAAGCTTCTGGTTATTAAAATGGAGGAATCGCATTTTATATTATATGTAACATGAACAAAATGTATATATTAATGCACTCATTCTGACTCAATATTGCTCATTCACAGGGATTTGAAATCTAAGGCTAATAATAAACACAGCTAATGTATTTTACTATACTCGGACAGCTAAAAGGACCATTTTTGCTTTACGTTGTGCTTTTCGAATGAAAATGTTGGGCGTGAGTCTGCCCTTTTATTTTATTTTCAGTTTCTCCTCCAAGTATGAGCATGAAAAGACTTCTTATAAAAAAAAAAAAAAAAAAAAAAAAAAAAAAAGGGTCGGTCATCATTTACAGTGTACCATTTTGCTGAAGATGGAAGTGAGCATTAGCTAGCTAGACTTCCAAACAACAAGTTTCAAACCAGCAACTAATCAAGCGGAGCTTTACACGTACATATTATTTATGACCTTTATGAATTACACCTCTACTGCAGGCTCCAAACGACGAAACGTTCGAGATGTCAGTCATGTTTGAATTGACGCACAGGCTTCGCCGGGTGTCTGAGCTCTGTCAAAGGAGACGTCACACAGGCTGCGCTGTTCCCTGCATACAGGTCGAGTTTAACGGACGAGCAGCACGATATTGCAATCAGATATTTGATCATTTGATTTCGGATTGAAGGCAGTCCCGTTAAACCGACACTTTAAATGTTTCATTGCCACATTTGAATGAAACGTCAGGGGAAGCCAAGCTTGCTGTGTAACATTAAACCAATCATCTGCGATGAGCTCAGTTTATCATCTTACAGATTTATGCCACGTTGCTGGAACAGTTCACGGCCAAGATGTAAATGATCAGAGAATGACCAGGAACTCGGCTATCTGGGATGGCAGAATGACGTCGGGACTTTCACACGCTATAATCGTATATATTTATGGCTCCTGGAATTTTTAATGGGTCTAAAGGTGTAGAGATGTCCGCAGGCCTTTTTAATCATTTCTTTACTTTCTAATAAGAAGTTCTTTATAGAAATCTCGTGCACTTGTATTTCTAATATATAAAAAGGCTCAGGCTTATAAGAACTACATGCTCAAATTACAGTTCAAATGGAGATGTTCCACTGAAACACTAATGTGGTGCAGAGTGATAGGGCGTGGTCTGTAACTGAGTTAATGGTCCGCAGACGTGATGTGATGCATGATTATGGTCTCTTGCAGAGTGTGGTGCAGCGTTCACCAGCAAGCTGGAGGGCATGTTCAAAGATATGGAACTCTCCAAAGACATCATGATCCAGTTCAAACAGGTACACGCTTATGATAATCATCATCCTGTTGCTTACAATGTTTGGAGTATCGTGATTGGGTGTGATCAGAGTATGGTTGTTATCCCCCCCCAGTGTCCTAGACAAATAGAAACCCACGGAGGACACTTTTGTCAGTTCCCCGAACATTCTTCTGTTTTCTCTGATTTCCAACGCATGTATGAACTCAAATACAAATCATCTTATGTTCTTTCTAGTGCATTTATCTGAGCCAGGACTTTCACAGAAGTGACCAAGTGTGATATGTGGTCACAGCATCTGTGGCATGATCAAGCTTTTCATCGCTTTTTTTCTTGCTGTTGAGTTAAACACTAGCATGTGGTTGTGGTTTCCGTGTCTTGCCGTCCTCAGTACATGCAGAATCAGAGTGAGCCCAGCAACATCGATCTGACAGTCAACATCCTCACCATGGGCTACTGGCCCACCTACACCCCCATGGATGTCCATCTGCCCTCTGAGGTTTGTATGTTCTTATGTGTGAATAGGAAAAAGATGGTTCAGGTCATGTGCACCAAAAAAAATCTTTATTAACCATACTCTACCACACAGTTGGCTTTTGTTCTCACAATAGAAACACGTTGAAAAAGTTTTTGCATTGTACAGAGCCTTGTGAAAGTATCCCCACACACTTGTGTTTTTCCTGTTTTGTTGCATTGCAATCTGGAATTAAATGGATCACTAGTTGTATTTTATCACAATAGTCCAAAATGTTGAATCGGAAAGGAAATAATACCTTGTTGAAAAAAAAATAAATAAATAAATAAATAAAAGGCAAATTAAAAACTGAAACGTTGCTGTAAAACTTCAAAATAAGATCTGGTCCAAACAATTAACCCTTTATTAGAGGCACATAATTATTTGATTAAGGTCCACCTGTGTGCAAAGTGTCCCGTGATCGGTCACATGATGTCAGTATAAATACACCTGTTGTGATAGGCTCCTGAGTCTGCAACACCGCTAAGCAAGCAACATGTTGACATGTGAGCTCTCCAAACAGGACAGAGATGAAGTTGTAGAGAGATCTACATCAGGGTTGGCTTATAAAAATCTTTGAACATCCCTCTGAGCACCATTAAATCCATTGTAACAAATTGAAAAGAGTATGGCACCACTACAAACCTGACGATTGGGTCATCCGCCAAATCACACCGAGCAAGGAGAGCATTAATCAGAGATTCAACATTTTAAGACATTAAAGATAACGCTGAATGAGCGAAGATCCACAGCAGAGATGGGAGTGTCTGTCCGTAAGGCCACTTTACCTCGTACGCTTCACAGAGTTGGACTTTATGGAAGAGTGGCCTGAAAAATCCATTGCTTTAAAAAATAAATAAATAAAAGTTATTGGAAACGTATGGAGTTCTCCAAACAGCACATGGCAGACTCCCCTAACATGGAAGAAGGCTCTCTGGTCCGATGAGACTAAAACTGAATTTTTTTTGGCCATCATGGGAAACGCTGTGTATGGTGCAAACCCAGCATCACCCCAAGAACACCATTCCCATAATGAAGCATGGTGGTATGAACACTAATGCACACTCAATATTTTGTGTCCTAATTATTGTTCATCACCAAAAAAAAATATTTCACGCCTTCAAAGTGGTAAGCATGTTGTGAAAATCAAGTGGCATTGGTACAAACCCCTTTAAAAATCTATTTCAATTCCAGGTTGTAATGTAACCCAACAGGACAAACCCCAAGGGGGTGAATATTGTCGCAAGGCATTGTATATTTGTTTTAAGAGCTGTGCGTGTCTGTGTCCCTTTAGATGGTAAAGCTTCAGGAGGTGTTCAAAACGTTCTATCTCGGGAAGCACAGTGGGCGGAAGCTCCAGTGGCAGCCCACGCTGGGCCATGCCGTGCTTAAAGCTGAGTTTAAGGAGGTCAGTCTCAAACTTAAGCATGATACACTTTAAAAACAGACAAAACTGAAGGTCTGCGTCTTAGATCACAGTTTGGGATGTGGGTTTGTTTATCACGTTGATCTGGCTTTCTTTCTCCGTAGGGTAAAAAGGAGCTGCAGGTATCTTTATTCCAGACACTCGTTCTGCTCATGTTTAATGAAGGGGAGGAGTTTACACTAGAGGAGATCCAAACAGCTACAGGAATAGGTAAAGAAAGTCATTGTTTGGTTATTGGGTTACTTTTTTTTTTCCTACTGTAAAAGATCAGAGACTGCCATGGAGCCCTGCTACTGGGATGAGAAATAATTATATAAATAATCATTAATAATGCATGAGCATTTATCTATATATTAATAACACAACCTGCGACATAGAAATCTGGATTCGCATTCCTCCACTTAATAAAGGGCGTGTATTTAAAATGCTTTGTTTCTGGAGACAATCTTGTGTATTTGTACTGTATATGCGGTGAGTAAAAAAAGCCTCATTACAGTTCGACAGGAAGATGTTCTGCTGTCAGTGGAAACCGACGTGAGGCAGGGTAATAGGAGGTGTCCTGTAATTCAGTATAGTAAAAAAAAAAATTTCTTTGAGTAAAATTTTTAGCAAAATGGGGATTTCTCCTCTTCTGCTGTCATAACATTTTGTTCTGCTTTTAAAAATCCTCAGCATTTATTGAGCCACCAGTCACAAGTTTCACTCCATATGGTTGTTTTTTTTTTTTTTCTTTCAGAGTGAAATAATGTGTTTGTAAATTTAAGGAGTACTTAGCCCGGAGATACTGATATTGTTGTTCAAGCCTTCAGTAATAATACGAACAATATCATCCTATGTATTGGTGACATTTTACTTCATGTCCAACAAAACTCAAAGACCCCATTCTCCACAGAGAAGATCGCACCAGCAGTAAAGCTTCTTGTGTTTTGCAGCATCAGGAACTGAGTGATGTGTCATAATTGTAGAATGATGCAAGGCACGTGATTTCATTGTGTATCACAGCTGCATCATGCAGCAGGAAAATGACCTAAATCATGAGCAAGTCCACATGTTGCATTTGATTGCGTTTGTGACACAATCAGAGAAAAGAGTAGTTACTTTTGGATGCAGTTTAACTGTGCTTAGAGATGTTGAAATGAAAATTAAATTGCTTAAATTCTTATATGCCTTCTTGAATGCCTATATACGGACTCGAGCGAGCGTGTAACCATTGAAATGTATATTGTACTTTTCTTGCATGTTTCCGTGAGATCAGTGAATTGTTTCGTTGTTCCTTCAGAGGAGAGTGAGCTGAGACGCACTCTGCAGTCCCTGGCATGTGGGAAAGCTCGCGTCCTTAATAAAAATCCCAGAGGGAAAGACGTGGAGGACGGAGACCGCTTCAACTTCAACAACGACTTTAAACATAAACTGTTCCGGATTAAAATCAACCAGATTCAGATGAAGGAGACGGTAGGTCTCTGCTGTACCGGTCCACTATCAGTCCGAAGTGTTGAATCTTTCTTTAGATCTTTCCCCCCACTCAAACAGCAACATTGTCTTGCTCACTGAACAGTCATCTCATCTTAATCTTTATTATAAGATTTTTACATCCGTATAAAGTCTATATTTACCTTCAGAAGAATGGGTGAGGTTTTACCGATGTTTTTAGCGACTGTTGTGTGCCACTTATCAGTTTGGGATGTTATCATTATAGTTACTGATTTGCTAGATGTTAATAAATCGGACCATTTATAGTATTCCCAGCCTTGCAAACTTTGTTTATGATTGTTATGACCTACTTATTGGCGAAGTAGAAACAAGTAGGTTCGTGAGCATAGCAAGCGAAGCCTGCGTTTTTGGACCTGTTTATAGAGAGCTTATATTTCCTTCTTTGGATGGATGATTAGAGCGTTCTCATAGACTGAAATACAGCTACCCTTATTTTCTGTGCGCTTTTTTTTTTGTTTGTTTAGGCAAAAATACTCTGCTGTTTATGTGAGCATGTGCATCATGTCAGGGCCACTTAATTTGCAGTCAGGTCTTGATAAAAAAAATTTTTTTTATCATATCAGCTCTGATGGAACTGAGACTCGTATGGTGGACGTGCCACATTAAAATATTCCAAATGTATTTAATTGTTGATATGGTGACTTTTTTCGGTGAGATGATTTTACTGAGCATTTTTGGAAGGAGTCTCCAGTGTCCGAGGTAAAGCTGTAACTTTAAGTTTTCCAACATGCAAAGGTTTTCAGGACATTGGGCGTTAAGTTTTCCTAGAGAGGCTGGTGAAGGAACAACCGTTTGTAGCTGCTGTAATGCAAGTGATAAAAGGAACTGTGTAGTCTCAGGGACCTTCCACCATTTTAAATGTAACTATGAATGGATAAAACGTATAGTACATGGTGTAAGAGGAATAAAACATTTCAGGATGTGCAGTTATAGGAAAAGACTCAACTTCGTGATGGTAATATTAACTGCCACGTCACATCAGGCTGATTATTTTACTATAACAGAACACCCCTTTGTGAATCATGCCTTACACGTGGAGTTAAATTGTACATTCGGAACGTCCTACTTGTTTTATGCCTAGTGTCTCTTTTGCTTTGTATACTTTTCTCATCAGGTAGAGGAGCAGGTGAGCACCACAGAGCGGGTCTTCCAGGACAGGCAGTACCAGATAGATGCCGCAGTGGTGAGGATCATGAAGATGAGGAAGACTCTCAGCCACAACCTGCTGGTATCAGAACTCTACAACCAGCTCAAGTTCCCTGTGAAGGTACGGCTCTCACCACACGTTTACACGTAGGACACTTTATAGTAGTATAGATTTAATTTCAAATTGAAATGAAATGCATTCACGTTTATGGCTATTAATCGAGATACATTGACAAAGCAAAAAGATTCACATGTTTTTTAAACATTTTAAATGTCTCATTTAGCTAGATATTCAGACGCTTAGCTGTCAGGAGTCCACTTATGGCAAATTCAGTTGATTCACAGTGCACGTCAAACCAAAGACCAAGCCACGACGTCCAAAGTCATGAGACAGATCTGGGTATAAATCCATTTCTGAAGCTTTGAATGTTCTCAGGAGCACATTGGGCTCCATCTATGTGAAAAGGAAGGATTCTTCCTAGAGCTTAGTAACAGTGCTAGAGGGGCCTTGATCAGGGAGGTGATAAAGAACCCAATGGCCGCTCGAAGAGTGCTTCAGTGGTTCTGCTCAGGGATGTGAGAACTTACTGGAAGGACAGCCATCTTAGAAATGGTCCATCAAGCAGGTCTTTATGGTAGAGTGGATAGACACAAGCCTCTCCTGAGTAAAAGGCATATAGAAGACATTTAAAGGGAAAAAATTACCTCATCTGGTGAAAATGATCTCATCAGGTGCTGCTAATTATCTGGTAATTTCTTCGCTATGATGAAGCATGGTGGTGGCAGCATCTTAGGGGGGTGCTTCTCAGCAGCAGGGACAGGGAGGCTGGTGAGAATTGAGGGAAGCATGAATTCAGCCGAATATGAAGAGGTCCTTGAAGAAAACATGCTCCAGAGTGCACACAACCTCAGACTGAGGTGAAAACTCTCCTTTCAACACAACAACAATCCAAAGCATACAGCCCAGACAACGCTTGACTGGCTTCAGGACAAGTCTCTGTATGTCCTTGAGTGGCCCAGGCCAAGCATAGACTTTAACCCTGTAGTACATCTGTGGAGGGACCTGAGGATGGCAGTTCACAGATTCTCCTCAAGAGGATCTGCAAGGAAGAACGGGAGAAATCCAGATGTGCAAAGCTTGTAGAGACTTACCCAAGCAGTAATTGCTGCCAAAGGTGCTTCTCCCAAATACTGCATAAAGGGTCTGGATATTTATACCTTTGCAAAACCCTGTTTTTGTAGATTGTTGGGCAAAAAGTAAATATAACTCGTTTTCGAACCCACTGTTATTGCCTCCCACAGCATAATTGAATTGCACATTAATCATTATTTGTTGATCTATTCACAGGAATTGAACTTTGCCTTCAAAAATGTAATCGCATGTAGTTTCTTTAGACAAGCAAAAATAAATCCACACAATTTCATTAATTCAAGAACTCAACCTAGCAATCAGCACAAATAAAGCAGCGAAGCTTATGAATGCATTATGATTTTCTGACTGTATTTCGTATGAAAAAAGAAAGCCTGGAGAGGCCGTTAAAAGCTTCTGTCCCATATGCATTATATTTATTTATTTGTTTGTTTATTGATTGATACTTTATTAATCTCTAAGGGGGATGTCCGTCTCTGTAATCCATCCAATGCAGTGAACACACACGAGCATTGAGCGCACACACACAGACGGGGCAGTAGGCAGCTCGGAGCAGAAGGGCACTTAAGTTATAAGTCATTAGATATGAAGAACTGAAGAATGTGGCTTGTGTGGAGTTGTAGCGTTTACTAAATTATAATGTTGACTTGCAATTATAACCCAGGTAATCATGGCAATACTTAAATGAACTGCCTTACTGTGTCACTCACACCCTTTGCACTTCCTCTCTCAGCCAGGTGACCTGAAGAAGCGCATCGAGTCCCTCATTGACCGAGACTACATGGAGAGAGACAAGGAGAGCCCCAACCAGTATCATTACGTTGCCTGAGATCCAGTCCGGAGGCACAGGCACTGATCTGAGATCTGCCCTTAACCCGGGCTGCATGCCCTAGGACAGCCTGTAACCCACCCTTCCAGGACCCCGATTGTGCCCCCAGTAGAGTGACCAGGGTTGGCATGGGGCCTGACTGTACTTTAAAGCGGTGGTGTTGCAGTGTGACGTTAGGAGGATCGCACGAGGAGAATGATCAGCTGATGATTTCCACAAACAAGCACTTTTTCTTCTTCTTTTTTAGTTTTTTGAGTTTTGCTTTTTGTGGTCAGTCTACACTTTTGATGTCTCTCACATGCGTCCATAGTTTAGTTCACCTTTTTTTAGCTGTTCTGACGGCTGACCTGTCAGACTTCGCTAGAGAATGGGGAGTGTGCTCAGTTCTGAATGGCAGCAGGCTGTGTTAGTATCAGGGTTTTTGAGAATTTTCACTCAGGCAATGGAAATGTTGATAAACCAAGCTTCACTAACACAGATACATACTGCAGGATTGGATTCTATGACATGTTCTCTAGGTTTCACGCACTGAAGAAAGGCTGCAATGAGTGACAATGTATGAATTTTTTTTTTTTTTTTTTTTTTTTTTTTTTTTTTTTTTTTAAAAGACTCAACAAAGCACATTGTGTGTGTGTGTGTGTGTGTGTGTGGGGATATCTGCGCGCTAGATTTTTTTTTTCTTCAAATTTACCACTAAAAATATCTTGACCAACCTATCTGGCTCCTCATATTTTGTAGATTATGAGGCTGTGTTTTTTGTAAATGCAGACAGACATTAATTAAACCAAGTTTAATTAGACTATTTTGACTCCAGATACCACCATCTACTTAGGAAGTGTCATTTGTTTTGTGGTACTTTCCATTTAATTCATTTCACTTACATAAATCTAAGAACGTGTGAAACCAGGACACACCGTCTCTGATGACCAACAAGCCACGTATTTTAACTCCTAGTCACCTAGGTGTGCGAGACGCTTAATAGGAGAATGTTAATATTTAAAGCGTGCTGGATTCCCTCCTCCCCTGTAAAAGTGTGACCGAGTGCATCCGTCAGGGGTTCCCAGATCTAGATGGCACATACCACAGCTGGGGCTCGAATCTGGATCCTGACTATTGGATGTGTCTGGTGCTTTTATTGTCTCTGGGTGTGTGTTGCAGAATCAGAAATCTGTGTGTCCATGTGCTCTTGTGCTCCTCTTGTTTTGTCCAGACTGAATCCCCTATCCCCATATTGAATTACAAAACAATTTGTTGAAGAAACAGACCGTCACTGGCCAGAAGGAGAAGTGGGCGACGGTAAAACAAAGGAACGTGCCGGACATCTCGAGCAGCCGTGAAATGGCCGGCTCGTGCAGTTCTGACCTAACACTTACACTCTAGTTGCGCTTCTGTAAATACAATTTCTGACTTTTAACCCATCAGTGCAGTAATTAAGTGTTTGTTTAATATGGCAGGAAATTCAAGGTTTAACCAGATTGCAACCCAGCAAGTGGTTTAGTCAAAAACCAAGCAATAACATCACACTTCTTTAAAACATGTGACCGTGTCTGTGAGCTTAAGGAGGTGATAAGCAGAAATGCCAGTGAGGGATAAGTGTGATGAGTGTGAATTGGACTGACCACAGTGGTGCTAGTTCTTAAAATGCACTAGATATAACCAAAACGTCACACTACTATGCTAAACATTATGTTAAAATTGTACACATTTAGCTGCTGTACTATTTAGTCGATAAGGTGAAGGGGTGTGAAGTCAACTGCCTACTGTCTGATAACCTGAGTGTTCATAATGAAATTTTGGATATCTACAAATGGGTTTTGGGTAGAAAGAATTTTTACTTTCTTGGAAAGAAAATGCCATGATCTTGAAAAAGCAACATCAACATGGGATCTCTTGGAAGGTCTGTTAGTCAAGTGTTTTTTAATCAAAATGAAGTGACAGCTTGTTAGAGAAATCTGCATATTGTATTGCTCGATTCATCACTGACTGAAGATATCTGAAATACACGAGCCGTCTAAGAATACGTTCTAGATGTCCATTTCTTGTAATTTCAGTTTTGGGTATCTGAAAAATATATGTTTTAAGACATATTTAATCCTGAGGAGTTGATTTTTTGACTTGGGATGCTGACTAATCAGAACTAAATGGATTCACTTCTTATTTCCATTATGACTATAATAGTCAAAATGTTATTACAGACTATATGGCCAAAGGTTTGACACCTCACTGTCTCACCCATATGTGCTTGCTGAACATCCCATTCCAGATTTAGTGAGGTAGAAGTGGCTTTTTAAAGCATCAGCTTCTAAATAGTAAGTCTGTTTTGTGGAGTGGAGACAAACGCTACATCATTCTGTAACGTATCAGACACGTTTTAAACTGATGGATGAATGAAGAAAATGAAACAATGTGGTGTTTATCTCCACTATCCGTCATTAAAATAGTTTGAAAAGTTGGTGGTTGGTGTTGCAGTCCTATGGAATCAGTGTTCAGGGACTGATCCTGCGTTCGACTAGCCTCCGGAGAAGGCGAACTGTGTTCAGTGTTCTACACTCTAATAAACTATTTGTGTTCATTCATCCACAAGAGCATTAGTGAGGTCAGGCACTGATGCTGGATGAGGAGGCCTGAGGTTCAGATGATGTTCCAGTTCATCCCAAAGGTGCTCAGTGGGGCTCAGGTCACGGCTCTGTGCAGGACACTCAAGTTCTTCCACTGACGATACCATCTCCTTGGCAAACCATGTTTTCATGGAGCTTCCTGTGCGCAAGGGTCATGTTGGAACAGGTTTGGGCCTCTTAGGTGCAGTAAAAGTGAAATTGCAATGCTACAGTATACAAAGACATTCTATGCAATTATGTGCTTCCACTTTGTGGCAACAGTTTGAGGAAGAACCACACTTGGTTGTGATGATCAGGTGTTTATAAACTCTTGGCCATAGTGTGTTTAATGATGACTTTAAGATATCTTTCATTGGAATGATGACTAATCAGAACTACATCTTATTCCTGTTAGGACTAGTAATAATTCCGTTGTAGATTGCTACAGTTGAGATTTCAAATAGTCAGTGAGGAAGTGTAAATATTTTGAATTTGAGCTTCTCTGCAACTCAATGGGAAACATGACGTCATTGATGCTAGTCAAAACGTTATTCGAGAAATCCTAAATTAGCATTTCCTTCATTATTAGTCAACTTTTGACTTTCTTTCGCCAAATAACTCGGCATGTTAATTGATGCTTTTCTGGATCATATGGAGCAGCCCGTGAGGGTCGCAATAGAGGAGGCGCGTCTAAGGCCCTCTGGGTTGCGCAGGATTTGCGCAGAACGTTGTAGTACGAAAGCGTTTCCTGGAATAATAATTTGTGGCAGTTTATCACAAGCACAACTATATTATTATCAAGCAATCGGGCGTGATTGTAAAAAAATAAAATGGATTGCTATGTTATGATATACATGCGGTAATTTTTTTTTTACGTTAGAGGTGTCGCGTTTAAGGCCCTCAGGGTTGCGCAGGGTTTGCGCACAATGACGCATGTGCGACGGCGTTTCCTGGAATAATAATTTGTAGGTGTAAATCGTAATCATATCTCTATTATCATCATCGAGCAATCCAGAGTGAATGTAAAAGCTTGAACGGGGTTGCTATGTGTATAATATTTGGTAATGATAATGCATGCGTTTTAGTGGTTTAATTGTGTTTTTATAACGTGTTAAAAGTGAAAAGTTGCTGTTGGAGGCTTGGCCACGTGACTGCTGGGCGACTCGCCTGACTCACATGACTGGAACATTCCCTGTGTTGATATTGAAGCGCGTGAACGAGCAGTACTGCTGTCTACAGAGCTCGTGCGTTTTCTCTTCTGTAACATACAAACAAAAGCTAAGGGGTCTAAAGTGAAGGATTCAACAGCAAACGAAGAGAAATCTGACCTGATAAATTAAAGACGACGAAGGCTGCATGTTTATTGGGGTTACCGGGAGCAGCGCGTGACTCCGGAAGGTGTTTACTGCTCGGAACAGCCTTCATCTCTGCCTGTGCATTCGTCATTAACTGTGCAAAGAAGAAAACATGACCCACAAACAGCTGTCAGGCATCGCCATTGGCTGCTTTTTTGTCCTAGGTAAGTAATATTTATTTTTAAAACAACATTAAGTCACATGAAGTCATGGTTTACTGCAAAGTATCTTTATTGTAGTCCAAAGTTCTGTAAAATGTCTTATTTGAACGGTAAAATAGCGTGTCGAGACTCAACATTTCCTTCACTGAAGATCTTTTACTCTAAAAGCCCGTGTTGGTTAGCATGTATGCGTTAATCTGCATGCAGTTTTGCATTACAAAACTACGCCATAAGTGCCTGTAACCTTGCCAGAGCGTTTCAGACAGGCCTGGTGTGTGTGTGTATGTGTGTGGGTTCTTATCCGTAATTCGAGGCGTCGCTAAACTTTGGAATACACCGTAATTCCGTGTATAAACACAATTACTCTAATGCACACTTGGCCCATAATTTAATAAAGCTGAGAATGGCTGCTGGAATTGTGCAGGAGGAATTGTGCGCGAGCGTCATCCTGGCCGGCCACGGGTCACGTGACTGCCGAAGCGCTTTGTGCGTTAACAGTAGCGTCTCTGTGCCTCACAAAATGGCTCAGTACACCCTGCATAAGAGCTGTACATCACATAATGTGACATACACCCCCAAGGAGGACACTATATACCCATTATGAAGCCGTGAGGGAGGGAGGGAGACAGACATTGACCGGCTCAATAAACTGTACACTCTGTTTAAGGGCCTTTAGACTGTGAGTCCAGTTTATTTCTAGTACTTATACTCAAATGGATCTTTGAAGTCATTAATGCCCTATTTGAACTGGATTAGTTTTACATAGGTGGGGTAATGTCTTTATCAGTGTATGAGTCATTTTTATGAACTGCACACTCTTGCGTCTAAAAAAAACAAAACCCCACACCATGTTTTACCTAGTATAAAAGGACATGTAGGGCGATGGAGTGGTTAACAGTATCACCTCGCAGCAACATCATTCTGGGTTCCAATATGCTGGTCAGCTCGTGTTTTTCTCTGTGGTGTTTGCGTTTTCTCCCCGTGCCTGTGTGGGTTTCCCCTGGGCACTCCGGTTTCCTTCTACAGTCCAAAGACTTGCAGATTATGTCAACTCTACACTAAGTTTCCCATATGTGTGAGTGTGAAGGGACGTTCGTCTCTGCGTTAGCCCTGTCATGGCCCAGGGTGTCCCCCGCTTCTCACTCATAGTAAACTGGGATTGGCTCCATCTTCCGACATGACCCTGATGGATAAGCGGTATAGGTAACGGATGGATGGAAAAAGACGTGTAGAAATAACCTTGATAATCATCCTATATATCCCATTTGAATTAGTGTGTTGCTGTTATTTCTTGTGAGAAAGAAGAATGAATGGAAGCATTGTTTTCTGTGGTCTCCCAGCAAAAACCAGATCAAAACCAAGTACTGGCCCGGTTAAAGATTGAGGACAAAGAAAACATACTGTATTTAAAAGGACTTGCCATGGAAGTGAGGCTTCTGGTGGCTTTCAGTAGGTTATCGAGTTCCTAGCAAAGGTTAGAAAAGCCTAAATGCAGGTAACGCAGGTTATACGTGTGACCTACATGTAGAGCCATGAGCCCTACAACCAGCGCTTATAGTAAAGGTGAAAACAATCAGCTTTCAGTAATATGAGCCTTTGGTGACTATGATGACTACGCATATAGGCTACATCGAGGAGATACTCCTGTGTCTATGCTTTATAGAGAGATCACTTTTCCCGATCATAACTAGGACAGACATGTCTGGAAATGGAATGCCTTCTGATTAGTGCACTAAAACGAGTCCAATCACACTGACTGATTCATTCAAATTCAGTTCAGAATGTGATACCAAGCGACTCTACAAGTAAGTTTGTTTGGATCAAACTTCATTAGTATTTTGTTTTATTTTAATACTATACAATTGCCAGTCAATGATGTAAAATGGGAATAATCTGCAGGTTTTGTGATTAAGACTGTTGAGTTACTTCACTAATCTATCATTACTATCTATCCAATTACAGCCGTGAGCTTGTAGGACCTGTTTCCTCTTTTTTTTTTTTTTTTTTTCACTTTGCTATCATTTTACACGCACAATAATGAAAGTTAGTTTCTGGAATTTTTGTGCTTGCACAGTCAATGCTATGATACAGCTCTCCCCCCCACCCATCAGTTTCATTTCTATCTTTATGATGGTTTATTTAAGTTATTTTTAATTAGTTCACATACTGAAACGTGCGCCACGGTAGACACACTGGATGGAGCTGTACAGCGAGAGTTGAGTTTGTGCTGCTGTCACTGTTATACAGGGACATCTGGATTTTTGTGAACGGCTCTGATCTGATCGCGCGAATCTTTGAGAAAGTGATCCAGTACATTTCAAAGATTACTTTAAAAAAACAACAACTCTGCATTCTGCACAGTACTTTCTAAACCAGGAGGATAGTGTTTGTAACAATTTCCACACGCCTATAATGCCCCCGACTGCTGTGAGTTAGATGGAATTATTTATTGCTTAGTAATACGAGTGAATCACTCAGCTCAGTGTCAGCATGTGGGTGTCTTTTCCTTTTTTTTTTTTGGGTAACATTTTGCCATGTTACACCCAAAACTAAAAGCTCAGTCTTATCTTTGTGTATTGCTCATTCACTATGTATTTTTACTGTATTTAGCCAACAGAGCTGACGTGAAGCATCACAAGTGTTTGAGCCGTCTCATGTGCAACGGACTTTACTCATTTCCTTGAATTCTCAGTAATCAGCATGATGGCATTGCACAATAGTGGTATTGTCAACCTGTATGGCTTCTTCATTTTTAAATGCTTTTAATAACCATCCACCTAGAATCAACTAGTTGAACTGAATGCTTTTTAAAATAAAAAAAAATTCTAATTGAACTCATGGATGCACCCAAAATATAATCAATTCTAATATTCAATTCAATTTTATTTGTATAGCGCTTTTAACAACAGAAATTGTCACAAAGCAGCTTCACAAATGTATATAAATTCTGAATATAAACTTATGAATCTATACATTTATCTATACAGTCCCTGACAAAAGTCTTGTCGCTTCTCTATTTTGTAGAAACTCCTGCTATTAACCCGAGTTTTAATTAATCAATTGGTGTTAGAAATAGCTCATATGAAAAGCTTAAGCCCTCCCAAATGATGTTTAATGCAC
>JAQQZR010000010.1:10352418-10374777 GCA_030068235.1 Notoglanidium macrostoma
ACCACTTTAACTAGTGCTGTCTCTGTGCTATGGTGAGGTCTAAATCCTGACTGATACATTTCATAAATGCTATTCCTATGTAGGTATGAACATAACTGCTGTGCTACAGCCTTTTCTAGAATCCTGGAAATAAAAAGGGAGGTTTATATCATAACAAGTAACATTAAACTTTATGATTAATATATCAGTGCAGGTATAATGTCCTTCAGCGCAATTTCAAGGAACATACAATAATATCTAACATCAAGTATTAATTAATACATAAATGTAATAAATAATGCACAAAGGAGACAGTCGTCTTACCTATCAGTGTAATATTGCATGTGTTTTATTGTTACACGCCTACAAAAAACTGTAAACTATTGCCTCCATTATTAACGGTGGCAGTGAATCATTTTGATCTTTAATATTTGCTATTTCATGTTATGTTTTTTTATAGAGAAAACATGAAACAGTTCATTTGAAATTCACTCACTAAAGCAGTTCATTGTTAGAAGAGGCAGTTCAACTTAAGCCAGAGTTGTCCAGGCTTATCTGCAAAGGGCCGGTGTGTGTGTGCAGGTTTTCATTCCAACCAAGCAGCAGCCACACCTGAGTCTATTGAAAGTGAAGGTTAATTGATTGAACGGTTGGAATCGGGTGTGGTTGCTGCTTGGCTGGATTGAAAACCTGCACCCACACCGGCTCTTTGCGGAGAAGATTGGACGTCTCTGCCTTAAGTCAAGGCCTGTATCGCCCTCGTGTGGCCATTAAACCTGACTGCATTTTCTGTGCTGGTGTCCAAGTTTAAAGAAGTAAAAGGAAGAGGAAACCTCATGATGCTTTGTGTTGCAGGCTGGCTGAGTGCAGCGCATGCCGTAATACTTGAAGTAAAGAATGGAAATGTGACCTGTATCAAAGCAGACATCGCAGCCAACTTTACCATCACGTACAGTGTCATCAATGGGACGGTATGCACACACTACATTTAATAGCAAATGTACGTTCTGTTAAGAGGTGATCGTTGAGCCGTAGTGTGAGCTGGGCTTTGAGCTCATTAGAAAGCTTCATTATTATTGTTATTATTAATAATAATAATAATAATGTCCCGCTGTTTAATATGATCATTGTGAAAGATGGCCAACATGAATAAGCATTGCTTTTCCATACAGTACTGGTAATATTATATACAATATTGCTAATATTTATTTAACAGAATCTACTTTAGGACTTTATAAAACATTCATAGCATGCATATCTTTAATATATGTCGCTTCTCATCTCGTACAGATGTGAGTGTCTTTTTATTGCTTATGTCACCAACTGAAGACTTAACACCGGAGTTAGCAATATTAGTTTTCTCTAAAAAATAAAGCTATAGATTTATTATGAAGGCTCTCTGAAGACTTTTCATACACCGATCCGGTTTCTTTGTGTTCCTGTATATTGTTCAAATTGACCGTTAACATTTACTGACTAAACCGGATGCCGTGTGATGCGGTTTAAATGAAATGTAAATTTTTTGGCATGTTTGTTACGTGCTTTTCCTAGTTTCACATAAACAAATCACTGTTAATATGCACGTCTGTGTTCTTGTGAGCAGAAAACAGTGGTTGTGCCTCTCCCGGGATCAGCTAAGGTGGAAAATGGCAGTTCGTGTGGAGGAGCAGGAGTCTCTCCGTACCTGCTGGCCTCCTTCGGTGATGATCACTCTCTCGGCATGCTGTTCTCCAGCGATGGCCGGATATATCGCGTGGCCAACCTTACGCTGAGCTACAATCTGAGTGACAACGTCACTTTTCCTGAGTCCTCCAGCAAGGGTATTAAACCCCAAAATCTGTTACGCAACATCATTATACTGCATTCTGCTTTCTAATTGTCTCCAAATAAAGTAAGTTTCACTTCAGGAAGGATTTCAGCGAATTCACAATTGGCACAATTCTGAGAGCTTTAATACTGTATATGTAGGAGGAGAAGTATAGATTAATGTTAAGTAAAGAGTACATACCAGAGAACAGTTCTGTAAAAACAGTCAATAATTGTGATTGGCAAATTACTGTGGTATAAGATGGTCTCACCATGCAAATTCTTTTTTAAATAAATAAAAAAATGGCATGTTGTAGTTATTAGTTTATGTTGTGAAATGCAGTGCGAAGAATCATGCAGGTACAGGTCAAGAGCTTCAGTTATTGTTAACACCAAACATTAGAATAGGGGGAAATGTGACTGACCATGGCAGCGTAGTTTGTGCAGGACAGGCTGGATTGAGTATTTCAGACTCATCTCATGAGGCTACAGTGGGCGCTGGCTGGAAAAAAGTGGGGGAAATTGGTAGGATGACCAAGTGACTATTAGCTAAAGTTGATGTAAGTGTGTCTTATCTGTGCAGGGATTGTCACATTGAGTACAAACACCTCTCAGATCTCAGCACAGGTCAACACCACCTACAGGTGTTTCAGCTCCAGCTCAGTCAATCTGGGAGGCCTCGGAGTGACGGCCACATTCTTCAGCGTCCGCCTGCAGGCCTACATGCCCAGCTCCAACCTGAGTACTAACGGTAATGTACTGCTGGTATTCACTATAGTGTTTATATTGGGAATGGTGTTTTCTCAATGCCGTTTCCTTGACCTTGTGATCTACGTGGTGTGCAGTGAGATCATAAGGGTGTAAAAGAGTCCGCATCATTTTTAAGTTTATATACACTGTGTGCTTTGGCATGTTGTAAATGGTGTAATGCGCTAAATAATGTGTTTTGTTGCTGCATACTTCAGAGACTGTTTGTTCAGCTGATCTTCCTACCACCACTACCGCACCCTCTACCACCCCTGTCGCCCCAACCACCCCGGTCACCCCACCCAACCCTGAACGCGGCAACTACAGCGTTTACAACAGCAACGGCACGGTCTGTCTTCTGGCCAATATGGGGCTGCAGCTGAATGTAACCTATTTCTCCAAATCTCAGAAAAAAGTAAGGACCCATGCACAGTAATGACTTCAGTCTTTGCGAAAACAAGTTGTCCTTGGCTTAATGTTCACCGCAACCTCAAGATTAGCAAAGCAAAACCACTGTTTATGGGAATAGACCTACAAAGCACCATATGTTTGGAGACCCTAATGTGTGCACTTGAGCCATCAATATGGAGTGCACTGTTTCAATCCTGTTCAATTTTTCAGAATATTTACATCCACGAAGGCAAATGTAAAATCAATCTCTTACATTTTCTTGCCTAATATTCACTATATAGCCAAACGTTTGTGGACACCTGATTCATGCTTTTCGAGCGTCTCATACCAGATTTCGTCCCACCTTTTGCTGTTATAATAACCTGCACTCTTCTCAGAAGGCTTTCCACTAGATTTCCAGCCACAAGGGTGTTAGTCAGGTTCTTGATGTTATGTGGGAAGGTCTGAGGCAGAGTTCAGTTCCAGTTCATCCCAAAGGTGTTCAGTGGGGTTGAGGTCGGTGGTCTGTGCAGGATCATTCCAGTTCTTCTACTCCAACCTTGATAAACCATGTCTTCATGGAGCTGGCTTTGTGCACAGGGGTATTGTCATGTGGAACAGGTTTGGGCCTCTTGGCTCCAGTGAAGGGAAATTATAATACTGCTGCACACACAGACATTCTCTACAAATAATTCACTCAGGTGACTACAGACTTTTGGTCATATAGTTTACCAGAGCACCGCTGAACACCGTACAGCTGGCAGCGTACAGTGTAGTATGTTTGGATTCGTTACGTTATACCCCATGTAGTGAGTATAAACTGTATGGTGAAACTGTTATAATGGTTAAACTTTAACTCTCAACACAATTCCAGACTGTTGTGGAGATAACCAACTGGCAGCCCAATAGGACGATGTTTTCTGGCTCATGTGAATCCACAACTGCTACTCTGCTGCTGAATGACACTCTCACCCTCCTCAGCTTCACATTCACACTGGTGAGGGTCCTAAACACACTCGCACAAACCCATTCTCTCACACTGCCTCTCTCTTCCACAACAAGGTCTAACACGTGTCTTCATGTCCACAGAACTCCACCTCCAATAAATATCATCTGAGCACCTTGAACATGTCTGCCAACTGGCAGGATATGACCGGTAAGGAAGAGGATCCACAGTGGTCCATATAGTAGTTAATACTGTAACCAAAATGGATGCGTTTTATTTTCATTGGCGAAAAACAGATACAGTTCTTAAGGGTTGCCATAATCCCAGAGAAGCCCCATTTTGTGCAGTAACACAATTTTACATGGCAAATACTTGAAAATAGCACGCTGTAGTTGCAAGGAAGAGTTTCTTTGTGTTAGATAGTTAGGTAAAAGAAAACCCTGTTAATGAAGTCAGCTGATTTTAAAGCACAGAAAAAATGAATTTCATCAGCAAGAGCTTAAAGTCTACAACACAGAAGAGCTGCAGCTAGAGCTGCTGTTTGCCTTCATTACACTTGTATTATATAATAAAACACCTGTGTTTTGCTACCCGTTCAGTCAGGCCCATTAGTATTTGCCTCTCTACACTACCACAATGTATTAGACGTAAAACACTCAAGATGTGATTGACGTGTAAAACTTTCAGCTTTAATTCAAGGGGTTTAACAAAATCAAATAAACTGTTGAAAAATTACAACCATTTTTAATCATAGCCTCATAAGCCAAAATATTGACTATTCTTAAATACACAAAACTGAAAATCATGTGACTTATGACCTGCTTTATAATTGCAGTCAGTTTTTCAATAAATTCCCGGAATCGAATTTAGTTTCACTGTAAAATTGATGCCCAGTCATAGAGCAAGTCGTTTCATTAAAATGATGTGTTCATGCAAATGGCTAGTCCATGGATACTGCATATGTTGCAATAACATAGTTTGGAATTGTCTCCAACAATTGTAATTTGATTTGTGTGCGCGCGTGTGTCCTGGTCTCTTTAGCTCCGTTCAGAGCCAGCAACAGCAGTCTGCAGTACATGCAGGGAACCCTGGGCCGCTCCTACATGTGCAGCGTTGAGGAGGTTCTTCCTGTGGTCAGCACTCTCACCATCAAAACCTTTGAGCTGCAGGTGCAGCCATTCGGCGTCCGCAGCAGCCAGTATGGACCAGGTACGGTGGGGCTCATAACGCCGCTTTAACCTGATCCGTGTCTCTTCAGAGCTGTGCTCAGTTAAATGTGCAGTCAGGGGCAGCTGAGCTGCTGAAGGGTGTCTGTCTGTTAATGTGATTCCCAAAGTGTTTTATTCCACTTATGGAATAAAGCAATACATGTTTTACTTAGCAAACGAACACATCTCAGGCTATGCAGGAGATTATAGTTACATTTAATAATGTGGAACGTCTGCATATCAAGTTATAGTCGCTATAAACGTTGCCTCACATTTGTGGCTATTGAAAATAATATAAAAAAAGAAAATGCAACTCGACATGTTACTGAGAAACCAGAAGGCACGAAGTCCAGTCCTTAGGTCTCCCCCTTACACAACGCTTTACCGTAACAACAGTTAGAAATCTTAGTTAATGTTAATTATTGTTATTGTTGTTAGCCTTATTTGGAGCATCCACTGTACAAATCTTTGTGTAATTTTGTACGGAAGCAATAATGTATTAGAACGAGTACATCAATGTAAACCTGTGACATCATTGCAGCACCACTGCCATGTCTGCTGTTATAGAAAATATCTCAACACCTGACCAATCAGATTCCAGAATATCCAGGCTGAATAATGAAACTCTGTAACACAGTAAATATCCAGGCAATTGTTTATATCATTCTCATGTGCTACTTTTTTGCTTCTTTTTATCCGTTCAGCCGATGAATGTCAAATGAAAAAGGACAACATGCTGGTGCCCATCATTGTCGGTGCCTCCCTGGCCGGCCTCGTGCTCATCGTCCTCATCGCCTACTTGATCGGCAGGAAGAGAAGTCACGCAGGCTACCAGACCATCTAAACCACTATTGTCTGACTAGGACTATACTCTGTGTGGGTGTGTGTGTGGGTGTGTGTGTGGGTGTGTGTGTGGGTGTGTGTGTGGGTGTGTGTGTGGGTGTGTGTGCGTTTTAGTACTTTTGGTTTCCGGGTTGTTGAGCCTTTATCTTCATTCACTCCCCTATTCTTGGAGTACATAAGAAGAAAAGGCCACCTAAATATTACTACCAGCTCTGTTTCACTGACTGACTTACTGACTGTTGAGATGTAGATTTGCATGAGTCCTTTTGACACCTGTACAGTAGGTGGCAGTCTAAACCGAAAATATGGACCAGTAATTCCTTATTAAATACAGAGAAGAAGTGTTGCCACTCCGTTACCATGTTTCTCCCCCACCTGTAATCCAATAAACCCTGTCTCCTCCCCCTGGGATTAGCTAAAGCAGCACTTAAAGCTTGTTTCCTGACTAGGGGAAATAAAGAAAACACCCCTTTGACTTGCAATTCCTGTTTGGAACATCAGCAAGGTCTCCTCAGCCCCGAGTTCAGCGTATGACGTCGTGTCAAGAGTAAACAAAATGATCAGTCAACAGGGATACAGTAGTTGGTTACGTTTCCCATAAAATTTGCTGTTTAGAGAAAGTAAATGCATCCTGATTGCGTTAGCTCGTTGCTACAGAAGTAAAAAAACAGGTGCTGTCACGTCACGTTGTAGCATGAACATGCGGTCTTTGAAAATGACACCAAACGTTCTTCCTACTTCCAAGGTGAACGCAGAATAATATTTTGTATTCAGTAGCAGGCCATTGGATAGTTGAGAAGCCTGATTATGGAAGGTGGAGGTGAATTTCCAGCAAAAGGGTATTTGGCAATGATTTGCTGTGGTTGCCATGGTGACGTGAAATCTTCCAGAAATACCGAATGCGAACTTTCACACGAGGAAATGAGCTTTAGTGTAATACCGGGGGGGGGGTGTAACGTTTCATCATGTAGCTACATCCAAGTTGAAAGCTGCTAGTTGTAGAAGTAACACGCAGGGATGTATTGGGGTTACACACTGGCAGTATTTACCTCAAACATCATGCCGTTAACTTAATAACAGCCACCTTTGCACTTAGCCAGCTAGCTTGCATGTTCTCAGCAGTGATGCTGCATCCAATAGGAATAGATCATGCTCTCAGCATGAGAATGCAAACAAAAAACACGTCAGGTTAAAGTCAAGACCGGACATGTTAGGCAACTGGGAAGTATGTGTGCCGAGCACACATGAGGCTAACAATTTGGCTAGCTAGCATAGCCGCTAAGACTTATACTGATGATGTAAAGGTTGAATGGCATTAGAAACAAGAAAAAACTGCTGATAGGAATATCAAACTTTTCCTCAGCTTTGTTGATAAATCATTAAGAAAAGATTCGATATGAGTACAATTACAGAATAGTTGCACAGCATGGACCACAACGTGAGCAGTGACTAACAGAGGAGTGGGCTGATTCCTGAATACAGTGAGCATAACTCTGAACGTGGCATATGATACAAAAGACAGACCGATTTCAATCCTCCCTCAGATTTGTGAAAAACACTTGCACATGTGATGGAGGTCTGGCCAACTTTGGCTTGGCTCATTCAGTTAGATCTCTTCTCGTTTTATCGATCACGGCTGACCTCTTTGTTCCAACATCTGCTGACTTTTAATGTTTTGAAATGTTTTTAGGTTTGTCTAATAAACTTGATTGCAAGTGACCGTGCAAGTTATAAAAATGGCTAAGAAGCTCCAAACATGGCTACTCCTGAATTTTCCAGGCTTTGATTTTATGGCCCAGAAGCTAAAGAGTGAGGATGTGGACTGACCTGAGCTCTGACCCATCACAGTAAACTGGGAGAATTGTAAGATTGAACAGAAATTGAGAGAACAGAAGAAGCGTTAGGACATGAGAGAGACTGACTGATACTAGGATGGAGGGATAATGCCATCGAATGACAAAAGGCTTGCAAGCTCAGGTTAAATAATTGATGCACTCGTCTCGTATTTTCTCCCAGTCAGGGAGCTTGAATTAGCGCTTGGATCTTATTCTTGCTGTCGCTCTGTCTCAGAGAAATTTAGCAAGCTTTCTCAGATTGGTGTAAGAACGTTACGCTGAAGTTAACATCTTTTAAGCCAAGAACTGACCGACAGCAATTTGAAATTTCCAGTCGTTGGTCTGTTTCGGTAAATATTAAACCACTCCTCCTATAATTCACCATCCAGAACCCATTTCACATTTTTAGATGAGAAACACCAAAGAGATCTCGCTCAGTATCGATGTGCATGCAATGGATTGGGTTAGTGTGAACTGCAGAGGGTTTTTTTTTGTTTTTTTCAATCTAGATATTCTTTTCACTTTGTTGTTGTTTGGGTTTTTTTCTTGCATTTTGAGATTCCAGTGGAAAAAAAAAAAAAGGGAAAAGTCATGATCGTCTCTACACACCCATTATTTTATTCTCTCTCTATACTGATTAATATCTTGACCTTTGACTACACATGCTACAGTTACTAGTGACTTTCTATAACAGCCTAAAACGTTTTCTCACAGCAAATTGAAAAGTAAGTAAGCCTCAGATGCGGATTAATTTGTTCTCATGTTAAGAAAACTGTACGGCTCCTGCAGCAGAACCTAACTGGAGATGCAAGAAATTACACGTGGGGCTGTCTGTGTATAGAAGATTGAGGACTCTGAAATTATCTTCAGGGATAGAATCATTCTCTCGAGCACATAATGAAACCTTTCTCTGTGAAATACTGAACAGGACGAAAGTCAAAGAAAGTATCCAATTTCAGTGCATGTGTTTGCTTTGCAGTTCAGATTTCTTTTCCGTCGTTGCATACTGTACAGCAGACGTAATGCTTTTTTTTTCCCAAAAATATTGCTTTGTTTAATCTCTTTTGGTTGAAGGTTTGCTCATACATATAATTGCAGTGATCTGATCTTTTATTTTTGTAGAGAACATTTTTAATGCGTGGTGAGGCCAATAAATGAGGTGAACACTTTATTTGTCCTGCTGCTCTGTAATTACACAAACACAAACTGCTGATTGGGGAAGATGGATAATGTTGAAGTCAATCTTCCCCTGGAGTGTGCACATTACATCTTACCAGCTCACCTGCAGGAGTGCCAATATTTACACTACACATCATCTTAGCAAGTGAATATAGTCAGATTTCCTGTTACAGGATTCCAACAATCCAAATGGAAGATTACTAAAACCTATTTCTAGACATTACCAATTTCAGGCTTGAAATAGTCATAGGTCATTTCATATTTGAGCATTTATTTCTATAAAGAAGCCAAATAACCTCTTAAATAATCTTATATTTATTATTCCTATTATCACTTGCATTATAGCAGATGTATACATCACTGGAGACTTCTTCCATAAAATGTGGATTATAGGATTGAAAAGTAACATTTTACTTGTTCAAGTACTATATTTTTAGCAGTTGTATAAAGTAAGCTTAGACACTCAGCAGGTTGCTTAAAAATCTAAATATTTCAGCTGTTAAATATTAGTTCAACCCATAAATGTTTTATCTCTCGGGCTGTTAGCATGCAGCCGGGCTGTCCGCTGACCCGTGCTATGGTTTTGGTCATCGTATTGTTTTGTTTTTTCCCTGCCTGCTAGGATTTGTGTGTCATTAGTGTAAGCATCTCTACACGCAGAAAATACTATAATACGGGGTCGGTTACATAATAACTAGCACACACGTAGGTACTGATTTAAATCCAGATTACTTTAATATTTTCCATTTAGAAAATTGCCTACACAATCGGCAGTCAAGAAAAGCTTCATTGGGTCGTGTATATAAAGTGATTCCAGGTGTCTTGACTAAAATTACCTAGTTAGATAATGCAACAGTACAGAGTTCTTCATTTCACAGTAGTTTAGCAATATTTATCAAAATCTGATAGATCTCAAAGTAGTCCATCAGGAGAAATGTGCAAGGTAACCAAAATAGAACTGTACAAGCTTTTAAAGGAAAGGCTACATCATGCTTTTAAAGACTCTTGCCATCACCAATCATGACCAAAAGAAGTCACTTGGCTCATTGACTGCAAGTCCATATGATTAAGTGTACTGGATTTAACATGAACTAAATAAGCTTATGACCCTGGATTCTTCCTGTAGCGTAGTGTTGAGGTTCTGTCAGACTATAGAGAAGTGTAACTCACTTCATACCTGTACCCAGTACCATCACTTCATAATTAATCATTATTATTATCAGGGCGGCAACGGTTTCAGCCGTCAGATTTAAAAGAGAACAGGACAGTGCAAGTCTGGAATGTGTGAAGCATTAAGGAGCGAGTCAAGATTCCCCAGCCATAATCCGTGCTCGGCACACCGCCCGCAGCTTGGTGATGGTCGCCATGGAGAGGCTTCCAGGTTCCTTAAAAATGCTCTGCAGGAAAGACAGTAAAAGAACTGGATCAGAAAATTAGACACGAGCATGAGGTGAAGTGTTATTATAACTAAAGCCTGTAAACCTATGTTAAAAATAGTGTGCAGCCTCAAAATACATTTTCTGCATTATACACCTTTTCAGTAAGAGTGTGTGCTTGTAGGAATTGAAAGTGATCATTTGCAAATAAATATAAAACTTTAAAACAGGAAGTTTTAAATGTTTACCTTATGTGTATGCAAGTAAAGAGGTTTAGAGGTTTAACTCACTGAATCTGAAAATAAATTAGCTCTGGTCTCTATACACACACCTACAAGGTAAGTAGATAGTAAAGTGTTTACAAATACACCACACATTACCAGGTCAAATATCATATGCTCTGTCCCTTTAAGCTATGAAGAGGACTGAAAACAGTCACTGAGTGACATTATATACAATTATATTACTGTATTAAAAGTGACATCTTAATTAATTTACATACAATTAATTAAGACATCACTCTTTTAGGTCACACACGGGCCAGATCAGTGTAGCTGAGGACAATGTTGAGGTAATAACTAACAAATAATCTATTGTGTAGCCAGACTTGGGGAGTAACAGAACACAAGGAACAGTGTTACATAACTAGGATCCAAAAACAAGGTAACTGTATTTTTGTTAAAGTTACAGAAAAAAAAAGACAATCTGATTACAGATACTCTTAGTAAAAACAGGGATTACTTACAGGATTATAATTTTAAAATGCATAAGGGCTGCATCAACTAATCAACAAAATGAATAAAAATAAGTGCAAATAATTTCATTTCATTATTAGTCGAACTAATTAAACAGACGCACGCGCTACGTCACTTCATTAAAAGAACACATTTGAGTGAAATGGAGGAGCAGAAACATCAGTAGGACTCTCTCTACGGTATGAAACTCTTTACAGTACACTACTCTGCTGGCCTCATGACACAACTTGTGTTTTAATGTGAGTAATATTATCATTCGTTTGTGGGAACGTGAGGAGAAGCATGATATTCCTGCTCGAACTGTCCAAAACAGCTTTGTTATGTTTTGATCATTTTTGAAAGCTATTTGACGTAATTAGCTTGTAAGATGTTAAACTAGCCTTTTTTTCCTACCCAGTAGCAGTGATCAATTATTATATGTTCTTTGTGTGTCAAGTCATCAAGTCTCCACCCTGCTTTCGGTTCACATCATTGAACGGGGATTGAAAGCAGAGTAAACGGCAAACATTGGAGTCGATTCAATACCCTGGAAGTGACCTGAAAGTAAAATGACTTCAGCTTTGTACAGATTTAGTGTGCGAAACAGACCGTGGATATTTAATCTTTATTTTGAATTCTGAAATTTGAACAAATCACGGCTCGAAGTACAGACAAAAAGTTGCAAAAAGTGTGGTTAGTGATTAACGAATAATAAGCAGTAAACGATGTACATAATCATCACTTTGGGTTAGTCTCAGTCTCTCATTTGGTCCACATTAGCACTTGATATTCTCACACTATGACAGATTATGTGATAATGTTGTAATTATTCAACTGCTTTTTAATTAGAACTTGTTAAGAAAAAGTTCTGTAGTAGTGCTGATTAAAATGCTGTAAATAAATACTTTAAGTGAAGATTTTTTGTGCATATTTAATTAGATCAATTAGTTATCGAAAAAATAATCGGTAGTTGCAGCCCTGGAATACATTTTAAAATAAAGAACGACATACTACCATGCACATGTTCACACAAGTCCCAGGTTAATTACCTGTTAATTAAAATGTAGTGAGTAACCTTATCCAAGTATCATAAATTGTATCAGATTACATTTTTAAAGTAACCCTCCCTTCCCTGTGTGTAACTAACCAAAGCCTACCTGCATGAACGGGTGGCAGTCCTCCACAAAGGCTCCTTTGGTGATCTGTTTGAAACGTTCGCAGATGTCCGGGAGGTTCCGAGCCTGAGAGACGAGGGCCTGGTTGTGACGGATCAGTGTGAGCGCCACACGGAATAGGATCTTAGAGCCCTCGTAGAAAAGGCAGTCCCAGATGCGCAGAACAGTCTTGAAAAGTAAAAACAAAGAAAATTACATTTCACAATACAACTCTGACTCCTTGTACTGACTGACTGCACATTGGTTGTAAAGAGAATTTGTACCGTTTCGTCTTTAACGGATAATGTAATGCTAGGACTTCATCTCCTATTACAAAATATGCTCAGACTTATGGAGATTACCATTTGTGAGCAAACAGTTGAATATATTGCTGTAGACAGACTCCAGGATTAGGATTGTAACACTGTTCTACATCACAATCTTTCTGCATGTATTACTAATGTTACTATACAATGTTGTTACAATCAAGCAGGAAGTGATCATTGTTGTTCTCTTACACAAGACTTAAAAATTATTTGCTCCTCACATTAGCAAATTGCATCACCTTGACATCCTAATCCCATCTTTTGTGTTTCTCACTTTGGACACGATGTCCACATCTTTACCTCTACAGGGAGGATGTCAATAAAGAGGCAGATGAACCAGCGTGACACCACCAGTGTCCACATGACGTTGTTTTCCACCATGGCCTGCCAAACTGCTGGCACTTTAATCTTCACCAGCTCTCCCAGCACCTCCTGGTCTGTCTTCAGGCCCAACATGGCTGGTGTGTAGTAATCTAGGAGGTGCAGAGTTAACAGAGCTGAGCTATGAGATTGCTCATTCATGTGTTGTATTGGTGTAAGAGTGGGGGAAAAAATGAAGGTCAAGAAAAAGATCAAACATGTTTAAGAACAAACAGCTTAGTCTTAATAACACAAGTGTGGATTCAATTTGGAAACATGTCAGATTTCACCCAGTCTCAGTAGGCAGACTTTTAACATTTACTACAGTCTGGTGCATTCCATCAATAAATCAGGCGGCCAAGAGGAGAAACGGAGAAAGATGATGTCAGGAGTTCAAGTCCGTGGTCCTGCTTTCTGCTTTACACTCAGTGCAATACTGGGCAATCTTACAAATCTGTGAGCTCTTGTATGTGAGCACACAGTGCTTTCTTTTGTGTGTTACGCAGTCCTGTGGCGTAGCATGAGCGGCAGTTTGAAAAGATGCAGAGGTTGGCTTCACGTGTCCCAGAGGAAGCACATGTTAGCCTTCACCCTCCCCGGTTGTTAGATAGTGGGTGAGAACTGGCAAGTTCAAACTGTGGAGAAAATAAAGGTGGGGGGCCCTTTAACAATGTTCTAAGACAAGATTCTGAAGCTTGTTGGCTGAAAAGTGTACAAAAGGCATCATACAGAGCAGGACTACACTGCAGCAAACTGCATAGACATATTATATTTCTGCATTCCTGTTGTATGCTGTTGAGTTGGTGATTTGCCAGATCCAATACCTCAGTACCCTGGACATGCAGTATAAAGAGTTGCTAATGGTCTTTTTATTTTGCTCTAGTAAAATGTCAGTGAAGTTCTACATCAGTTGTGCATCCTCCTTATTTCATGAGCCAATCAACAAAGCCACTTGGATATAAGTGAAGAAAGAAAAGTGGCTAACTACACACACCATCAGAGACATGTGCACCCCAACAGTGGTTGTATGACATATGTAATTTAAACTATACGTTCACATTCAGTACTTGTGTTAATATAATTTCTGTACAACATTTCCCTGAGGATCATAGAGGTTATGTTATGTAGGATAAGACATTAATGTTGATGAGAATGCAGACACTTGTGGTGTGCGCAGTGTCAGGCATGTCTCTCTCGCAGGGTGTGACTGGTGTCTAACAGGATTTGAACAGATCAGAATCATGTGACCTGACACTAGGTTTATTAATAGCTCAGGAAACGAGATGAGGTGCCGAGAATAGCTCTGGACAGGTCACCAAAACACTCCATTTCACGCAAACACATTTATAGCTGCAGCTCCAGTCAAAGATACAGTGAGTGTACTGTACAGTAATCTGAATATACAGAATACCCAACTTGAAAACTAAAGTAATGGTGCTGCAATGGTAGTTTGCATGTACTGAGCGAAAAGTGTGGTACCCACAATGCCTTGTATGCTTCCTACAGCACAAACTCATTTCATCTGTTCTTTCCATGCACAGCGCACAGTGCTATTTACTGCACGTAACTGTGCCATGTTTTAACTGGTGTCTTTATGAATGAAATAGTGCGTTCCTGATATTTTGTTTGCAGCCAGCCAGCCAGAGCCCCACATAAGTATTCACACCGCTTGAAATGTTCCACATTTTATAACAGGACAACACGGAACTAAAGTAGACTTAACTGGAATTGTATAGCATTAATATACTCACACTAGCCAAAAATATGAAAGGGGATAGAAAATCAACAACAGTGCAAAATTTTAAAATTAATGAATTAATTCAAAACAGAACCATCAAATTTGTGATGGCATAAACATTCCCATAAATTAGTTTCGGTACAACCAGTCGACTTCAGAAGTCAGATTCATTAGTTGTATGTGTAAATCGGGTCACATGAACTCAGTATTAATAAACTGGTTCCTGGAAGGCCCTGGACTGTCTTGGAGAACAAATCAAACGCACACCATTATGAAGACCAAGGAGCTATCAGGAAAAAAAAGGGATTTGCAACTGGACTAAAGGGTTCACCGTCCAACAGGACAAAAGACTCTAATCATGCTACCAAACAGGGCTGTTAATAGGACGATAGAAAAATGTCTAGTGATTGAGATCTTCCTATATCGCCAGTGGCACAAAAGCCACTTTTCAGCATCTGATTTCCGTCACTAGGAGCTACTAGTGGTGTGCTAGAACAAAAACAACCATGGAGGAACGTAATACTAATTTGCAAAACATCCCCGTAACACTCTGACAGGACAGGCATCAGTCCAAATAAAAGATGAGGAACTTGTACCGAGGTACTTCTGTCGTTTGGACATGATTTGGGTACAACAAATCAGACACTGACCAGAAAACGGTCATTTGTAAAGTACGCCGCAAACCAGTCATGCATGCATGCAGTTGTGTTGTATCGATAATTTTTTCATGAATTTTAAAGAAAATATTATACATCAGGATATGAAATGATCCATATTGTGATATATGATTTTGTCCCATCACTACTGCCAAAGCTGCACTGGAGTAAGTCCAAAGTATGACCCAGTGAAAGCCCAATCATGAATAGTGCTAATCATCTGTGGCAAGACTTTTTGCTCCTGATGTGCAAAGCTCATAGAGACATACCCCAGGAGACGTGTAGCTGAAACTGCAGCCAAATGTGGTGCTGCCAGGATTTGGGCAGGAATAGCTATGCTACCAAAAACAATTTCTGTTTTTTTGTGTGTTGTTTTGTACAAATCCAGAAAGAAGTTTCACTATAGTAGTTATTGGGACCTAAAAGGCTGAGGTCAGATGATAGCGTGAGGTGATTGTGTATACTCCTGGTGTAATCTGATATTGTACAGAATGTGACTGTTTTTATTTTGTGAGAAACAAGTCACGTTAAGAAAATAGAGATAAATTCATTCATGATCACAGCAAATAATGATCAGTTCCTCTATTGTCTTTGACCACAGTCCAGCTGGATAGCTTCAGCACTCGGTGCAAAATTACATACGTCAGGAAATGAATTTCATTTTAACAATCCAGTTCAAGGGTGATGACGACTTTTTCATCTGGTAAATTATATTTGCATTCAAACACACTGTTAAAAACTCGTCCCTTAATTAATAGGTGCAGCACTCATTTTAAATCACATGAATCATGCAACATGCATTCAAATCAATTCAGTGATTTGCAATAACTGCAATCTGCACGAACCTGGCAGTATCCTGCCTATCAGAGCCTCCATCAGCCAGAAGGACTTCTCTTCATCTTTGGTGATGATCAGGAGGTACCCAGCAATAAAGTTCATCCCCTGTAAGAGCAGGAATTATGAAGCACTGACGAGCAGGAAGACAACAGGACACATCATAACAGTAATCACAGGATACCAAAAGAGACAAATAGGAGATTTAGCTTCAGTACTAAAAAAAAAAGTCTGTGGAAAATTGTGGTTACATGAAACAGGAACGAGCAACATGGCAGGCAGCAAATTTGTGAATCGCTTTGCATTGCAAATCTGATGTTAGGTGCTACAGAAATGTTGACCGTCAAGGCAAAAGACTTTCTGTGCGTCAGAACTTTAACACGCCCAGAAATCAGGTGAGTATGTTGCAAAACAAGAACCATGCAACGACTAAATGGCATCATCCTGAAAACAGTGTCAATCGTTCAGTGTCTTCGCAAATACCAGCACTTCAAAGATTAACTTGGACCTGAAACTTCCTGGGTTACTCCCACGAGCAGGTCATGTGCCCGTCATGCAGCTGACAGCAGGACATTTTACCCTCAATCAGCAAACTTAGCAGATCAAAGTTTATAGCGGAGAATCCTGTACCTGACAATATCCCACTGCCTTGTTGTGGTGTCCGTACGCCAGCAGGACATTAAACAAGGGCTTCTGCAGGCACGGCTCGGCTGTCTTCCTGAACTGCACGTTGTCTGGGAACGTCCTGTGCAAATCTGTGGGCAAAGTGCAGGTCTAGGCGTGGGCTCAATGTCAAGAGAATATAAACACCAAGCTTCGGTGAAAAATGCTGAAGAAGGAGCGCTAACAGAATCAGCTAGCATCATCCACACCACATCACATCACATGCTGTTTGGTGGCCATTTAAAGACATGCTGGTATACCATGATGAGGGCGTCTCTCGTAACATTATCATATGTCAGTATGGAATAAAAGGAAACCCTTCTTTCCTCATATCACTTGCCTAAACATATTTATCTGACATCACTGTCAGCAATTCACACCGTTCCTCCCCTAATAGTCAGAAATATTTTGGACTCCTTCCATTCCACAGTTGTCTCCTGATCGTGAGTGAAAGGTCATACCAACCTGTACGGATGGTCTCCACCAGTCTGGGGTCGTGTTGCGCCTGGAGGAGTGCATGGTAGTAGCCTGGATTCCTCTCCATCTGCTCCTGAGAGCCGCTTGCTGCCATCCAGATCAAAGCTCGATATTCGTTTGGGATCCCTTTACGTACATAACGCTTTACTGTGAGGGGGAGTGGACACATACAAAGTCATGATTAGTGCTATAAAGACAGTAGGTCCCCAGTCCCTGTGCTCTGCATGTGTGTGTTTCTACCTTCAAGAAAGACCTGCATTCAATAATGATGTCAAGTGGCTCAAAGTTAGTGAATTAAAGATACTCTCAATTTTTGTATCGCTTCTTTACAATTAAGGGGGAAATAACTGAGGAACAGGAGTTGTTGATATAATGCTGAAAACATGTAGAACTTGACGCCTATGGCGTTGGCGGAGATTCCTCTGCCACAAATCTAGTCCTTCTCGTTACTATGACCCTTAAAAGATACTTCAAACAGGAAGAAAAACTATTTCAGATATTTGACCTTGCTGTGACCTTGAACCTGTTTGGACCAATTCCTAAATCAAATCAGTTTATCGGCTGGTTATGATGATAATTCCATATAAATCCTACAAACATTCAACCGCTCATTCTTGAGAGATCAGGCTAACGGGAATCTTGCAGTGTCAGACAAAACCTCAGTGATGGAAGCATAGCATAATAAAGCTGGACATCTTGTTTTTATTTACATTTCCTTCCGTCAGTCAGGTGTAGACACACCCACACGCTCAGAAATGCAAACAATGCTGAGGAAAAAAACAAAAACAAGTATATAGTTAACCTAGTCCTAGCTAGTCAATAGCAAAGAAAACAGAACTGAATAGCTCACACTCTGCTTTTAAACAAAAATGTCGGACACTTTCCGTCATCGCCTGTCTGCCTGTCCAATGGCACCAAAAACATCTGCCAGTGAGCCCGTCACGTTACGAACACCAAGTATTTACATAAAACATTCTTAACATAACATGTGAGAGACCGATAAACAATGACAGTTCAGCCAAACTGTTGCCCAGAATGTTTTTTCTATCTAATTTATTTACAAGAAATTCTGCGATATCCCAAGCTCCTAGAGTTGAGACCTGACAGCGTGCAGTGCTTTTACTTCTAGGCAAATCATGAAATTTGTGTGGGTGTGTGAGTAAAAAGCATCATATTAAGACAATCCAGGACCAAAAAAACGTCATGCTCTCTGGGGTCTCGCACACTTTCAGTATCATTCAGGATTGCATAATGTCGTAGGCTTTCCGAGTCGAGCCATGGCCCTCTCCCAACAGTTAAAGTGTTCATAGAGATGTGTGAATGCAGCATAAAGCACATTAATAATTAATCACCTGCATAAATAACTAACCCTTTCACTTCAATGGAAAACAACGCTGTGATAACATACATCATCAGTAGTCTGGCTAAAAACAGCAGTCGGAAGAGTATAATAGTGGCACGACATGATCTGTCTGCAGTTTAGCGGAAAAAGGAGAAAAAACAAGTGCATAATTTGAAGCAAAATGTTTGTTTCTTCTAAAAGCAACCACTGTACATTACTTGCTTCTTTATAAGCAGATACTCACCATACTCTCTTGGCTATAGGGGTCTGTTCTTAATCCCTGTTAGTGCTGGATGTTTTCTGTTATGGGTCAATATTACAGTTGTTAAACCTTACTATCCAGTTACACTGCTTTGTGCAAGGTCACACTGCAGTCTGTGCATGTAGCGTCCTCGCAAACCATCATCGAAATCTACATCTGAACCTCGGTAATTGAGTTGTTGACTGTTGATGTGCTTTTGACCCATCTCTACTCGAAATAAGGAGGAGAAACCCGTCCCTACTCCAACACACTCATCATCAACCATTTACCAAATCCTTCATCAACGCAATTAACACAAACAAACATGCACACTGGAAAGCACTGCTTGAACATTAAAAAAAAAACAAAAAAAACTCAGTTTCAAACGGGGATAACGGACCAAATACACAAAGCTGTGCATAATGATGGTGTATGAAACGTGTAGGTCAGGTTTGTAGGTACACGGCATTATTCAGGACCTTTAAATTAGTCGAGAGCCCAGGCTCACCTTTAAGATTCTTCTCGATGCGGCTTTTCCCCTGCAGCAGTTTTGACCACTTGATTGACCTTTTGGTGAGAACAGCCAAATACTCCGACATGAGCTCCTCATAGGACTCGTAATCGAAGTCGTTAGATCTCTCAAAGCCATACGGATCCACGCTGTGGAGACACGGACTTCAATAAGAGGGTGCACAAAGAAGAGTGAAGACAAAAGACACCAGTTTTAGCTTTGGACAAAAACAGTGCTGTTACATGGACACCCCAAGAAACCGACTAAAGGCAAAAAAACCAAAGTAAATCTTAAACCTTCACAGAAGAATTGTAAAGTAGTCATGCAAAATGGACTTTTTTTCCCTCGGAACATTATTTACCATTAATATTTACTAATAGCTGTTCTTTTGATTCAATACAGTTTTTACAAAACGTTTTTATTTAAATTCAGATGTCTGCTACGATCTGATCTTTACCTCAGTTAAAAGCTATCTACAATATACTTTGAGAAAACTTATTCACAGGTCCGGATCCAATTCCTTCTCCTGGAAGCAGGTTAGAGTGCAAATAGTGAAAAAGTCATTTAAAACAAGTTTGTTACAACAAGATGAACATGTTTCCATTTTAAATCCTATACTAATGAGACTTTATGTATCAGCTGATGCTAGATACTAAAAAGACAGCTGCTATCCAGTGTTCACACTTATTATCTGTGTTTTGTCAGGCAACATGCTTGAATTTTTCAGTCATAAAAAAAAAAAGGAAAAAAAAAAAGGTAAATGTAAACTCTAAGCTAGTCTCCAACCTGAACTTACTTTTATAAAAAGAGTCAAACACAAAGTTACAGTTTTACAAATGGGAGATCGCACTATACCCAGGGATGCCGAAACTATTTTCAGGGAGAGGGTGATGCTAACTGGGGGGCGGGGGACTACGGGGCATGGGCTGCTCCACCCATCACACATTATAGACTACTATACCCCTCAGAGCATCATCACTTCTTTTGTGGTGCCCGACCCTGGACCCCTGGACCATCCAACACAGCAGTGCTGATCAGACTGAGGTATTAATGAGCCTGACCCAAGGCTTTAATTTCAAATATCAAATAATTTAAGCTATATACAGCTATTAAAAAGTAAATAAGACAGATCGTTATTATTATGACAATAAAAAAATGAATTGTATCAAAACAAGCATAGACTGTGTCACATATGCTCATATCATGAATCCTTAATCAAATCATTTAATAAAGGGTGCAAAATCACAAGTCATTAGCCAAAGGCTGACTATTCATATTGTCACATACAGTGGTACCTCGCATAACGAACACAATTCGTTCCAGCAGTGCGTTCGTTATGCGAGGTGTTCGTTATGCGAAACACGATATCCCATAGACTTCTACAGGAAATCAAAGAACAAATTGAGTGGAAGGACCGGCCTGTTCTTCAGCTCCAGCAAGTTGAAGTTTTTGGGCAGGCCCTGGCTGGAAGAACTTATCCGAAGTCCCCTGCCTCTCCCTTTTCTTGAGTAGGGTCCTGAAGTTGGCCATGGCCTTTTCATTGATCCATTCTTGGGACCCATTTTTCTTGGGGTTCACACTTCACTGAAACGAGAATGTTCGCTTCACTCACGAAAAGTTGTCCAGCAACGATGAGAATAAGACCTTTTATTCTATAACCACCATCCAGTAAACACACAGATGGCAAAAACACATCAAAGCAAGGAAAAAAGGACAATTAACTGGGGACAAACACGCCCTGCCTTCATCTGAGCCACGCGAGACACGATCCGGCCATTCTTTTCATGTGAAATGCGATGTTTTCGCGGCGTACGTACGGTTCGTTATGTGAAACAAGTTCGTTCTGCGAGGCACGCGGGCGTTCGCAGCGGCGCTCGTTATGCGGATCGTTCATTCTGCAGGGCGTTCGTTATGCGAGGTAACACTGTATCTCAATAATATCTTTCCATTAAGGACATATTAAAAGCATGCTTAGTCTACGAAGAACAAATGTACTCTCTCTCGGGCACTTAGCCGGACCAGAGGAAGGTTTTAACAGGAAATTAAATACATCCCCTTTTGTGATATTGCCATGAACCGTCCGTTAGCCTAATTTGACAGTACGTGCTAGCTAACCGGGTCAACGTGCACATGCATGGGCATCAAAAGTTTTAAAATGCAGTACAGGACATCACGAGGACACAGGCTTATCATTTCTGACAATCACATCCCTAGGCTACGAAAGCATATATTCTTAATGTTATAAAGAAACACGAAATACAGAAATAAAAGTCAGATAAAGATTATGATTGTACACGATCTGATACTGATCTAGTATTTTCAGCCAATATTCATTCAGTACTAATATTCAGTATCGGATCAGTGCGTTCCTGATAAATATAAAAGCAGCTTTACACACCAATACTGTACGTTTATTGCCTATCACTGTAGGAAGTAACGGCAGTAAACTCTTGGTCAAACTCTGTGCAGTATCTTTTTATCTTTACAAGATAAACCTACAATTCAGCACAGCAATAACCTCCTGCTGTTGGTGACGTTTCAGACGCTCATTGCTCGGTGCTGCCAGAACTCGCTCCTTGGTCACAAAGGCACTAAATCTGCCGTCAGAAAACGTGTCATATTAAGTAATCCAAGACCAACTACTTTGGCTCAACCAAGCAAGTTTCAAAATCTCTGACTGTTTTCTGCAACAGCGTGATCAAGACAAAACTCATACCAAGTAAAGCAGCCTTAACCTTTAAAGGTGACATATAGCAATGTTAGTAAAAACATTGGGCTAGGACATAACAGTTTAAGTTGGTGTACTATTACTATTACATACTATTTAGAGTGGTAGTATGCCACTGAGACAGAACCACATGTTCCGTGAAGTACCTGTTTACAGGTACACATCATGTCTTTTTAGACTAATTAGTCCATAATTTGGACTTTAAGTACATCTGAATACTAAAGCTGCTAAAAGATCATTTCAGAAGGAATACAGGTTTGTGGAGGAAGAGCAGCTCAACATAAAA
>JAQQZR010000010.1:10400744-10416446 GCA_030068235.1 Notoglanidium macrostoma
CATCAGCAAGGGCATTGAAGATGAAACGTGGCTGGGTCTTTCAGCATGACAATGATCCCAAACACACCGCCCGGGTAACGAAGGAGTGACTTCATAAGAAGCATTTCAAGGTCCTGGAGTGGCCGAGCCAGTCTCCAGATCTCAACCCCATAGAAAATCTTTGGATGGAGTTGAAAGTCCGTGTTGCCCAGCGACAGCCCCGAAACATCACTGCTCTAGAGGAGATCTGCATGGAGGAACGGTCCAAAATACCAGCAACAGTGTGTGAAATCCTTGTGAAGACTTACAGAAAACGTTTGACCTCTGTCATTGCCAACAAAGGCTATATAACAAAGTATTGAGATGAACTTTTGGTATTGACCAAATACTTATTTTCCACCATAATTTGCAAATAAATTCTTAAAAAATCAGACAATGTGATTTTCTCATTTTGTCTCTCATAGTTGAGGTATACCTTTGATGAAAATTACAGGCCTCTCTCATCTTTTTTAAGTGGGAGAACTTGCACAATTGGTGGCTGACTAAATACTTTTTTGCCCCACTGTACATAAATTTAACCTAATTCCTAACAAACCATTTTATGTTGCAATTATTGGACCCATAAAAACTGTTATGAGCAGCTTTAACCGAAACATTATGCCATTTTGCCACTTTGGTCTTTTACTTTTAGCTCATTTATGTAACTCCTGAGCAATCATCCGTAACTGGAACTGGGTTCTAAGGTTGGTCACGTTTTTATCGACAAACAGTCAAAGTGGGTTTGGTGTAAACAGACCATGTTATACTGAATCTAATCCCGACTGCCGAGCATGGTGGAAGAACTATAATAGTTGTCCTTGTTAGGATAAATGCCTTCAAAGAACTGTGGTTTGATCTTCCAGCAGGATAATGATCCAAAACTTAGTCACCTCTGAAAATATCAGAACAGCGAGGCCAATTCTGTCATTTTTGCTATACACTGAAAACATTCGAGATTGAGATCAAAAGATGAATATGAGATGATCGATCAGCCTTTTAGTTTCCACTTCCTGATATTTACATCTAGATGTGATAGAACTTAGAACATGGTGTGTTTTGCATCTTGTGGTATGGCCTCCTTATTTCTACTTCTTTGAGCGGTGGATTGTGATACCTTCAGCCCTGCCCTGTGGAGGATGGTGAGATCACGGACACTTGTTTTGGGGTTTTTCTTCACATCTCCCACAATGTTTCTTTCTTCAACTGCAGTGGTTATCTTGTCTCACCTATTCAATGTCTGGTTGTTTTTTTTTCTTTTCAGGACATTTCAAATTGGCGCTGATCGATTTTCTATCTTTTCTCAGCTTCACCTGACTTGCTTGTCTCCCATAGACAGCTCTCTGGTCTTCATGTTGGTTTATCCTTTTAAACTACAAATGTAGTCTTCACAGGCTCAACCCAGACTACACATTCAGAGCTCATTCTGTTTAAACAACCAATCTACAGGACACACCCGAACAACAAGAAACACCCGTCAGTCACATGTTCCAATATTTCTGGTCTCTTGAATAATAGGTGGGTTTAAACAAAAGGTGCCATGGTCAAGTTGGTTAACACATCAAGATGTAAACATCAGGAAACAAAAGCTGCAATTCTGATCTATTATCTCATGTTCATCTTTTGAACTTAAGCCCGAATGTCTTCAGTGTATAGCAAAAATAAAAGAATTGGCCTTGCTGTTCCAATACTTTTGATCAATACCACAGAATCAAGCTTTTGTCATTCCAGTTACCTGAACCTGAGAGTCCACGAGAGAGGTTCTACACGTGTGAAGGATCTGGAGAGCTAGTGTGTTGAGGAGTGATCATGGGTTTCGTGCAATCTCATCAAACGTTACAGAACATCATTCAGTGCCGTTATTCTGGCACAAAGTACTAAATGCCGATTTAGCCAGCCAATAATTGACACACGTTTTATTTCGTTCTACATTTTCTTAGAGTAGATTTATTTCAATTATATTCCTTTTATACTTTTTGGGTAAGAAACTGATATGAGTTCACGCTAATTAACCACGAAGACATTTTCATCATACCTGTTTTTACCAATTGATTGGGAAACGTTGATGGTATTAATTGTGGAAGTACCATACTTGACTGAACTATTCCCTGTAAGATGCGCTGCACTTGAATTTGTTTTGTAAACAAGTCTTTGCATGTATGTAAATGGCCCAGCTCACCTTCCTCATCATAGTTCGACATATCGTCAGCAATCATGTTGCCAAAGTCTAAAAGAAGATTCCATGTGTCTTTAGGGATCGAGCGCTTGTGATGCTCCTTCAAGAATAATACATAATACATAATATTAATAGCAGTCATGTAAAGTGTTTAGGTTAATTTCTGATCCATCTGTGTTCTTGTATACCGTTTAGTATCGCAGTTTTCTTCAGTATGTAGTGTTAAACATAGTTATGAACATTACTGATACTTAGATGAAGCATAGATTTCTGTCACTTACTAACACATAACTATCAAAAACGCTTAGAATCGGTTCTATGTCTTTGAGACTACTTTTGACAACTCTTGCCTACTTACCAGCAGGAATGTGTTCCAGAGGTCCAGAAACTTGAAGCGTCCCGTCAGAACCAGGTTCCAGTAGGCCACAGCCATCTCTAACTCTGAGCAACAGACAGGATGTGGAGAAAGTGAAGTACAAGAGCAAAAGATAAAGAGGGAAGTAGCGGCGTTACAGAGAGTGATCGGTCAGACATTGTCCCAGTTTAGGGAACACAAAAATTGAGAGAGGCACTAAAGACTTCTATAAAGAAAGGATTTTCCACTGGAAAAGGCCGTATGGCGCAGTGACATATTCGTGGTCTTGCAAAAAGGCTTCAATTCAATTCGGCTGTACTATTCATTTCAGTTCCATTCCGTTCAACTGTATGTGTATAGCAAATTTAACAGTGGACATCGTCACAAAGCGGTTTCACAGGAATGCATAAAATTCCATATATACTCGTTTTAGATTTATAAATTAATGCCTAATGAGAAAGCCAGAGGTGACGGTGGCAAGGAAAAACTCCCCGAGACATCATGAGGAAGAAACGTTGAGAGGAACCAGGCTCAAAAGAAAACACATCCTCACCTGGGTGACACCGGATATTACAATTATTAATCATTTCCCTTCTACAACTGGGCTATACAGTCAAACAGTGCAGTTGTGTAAGCAGGAGCTTAGAAGCTGATGATCAACTTACGAATATGAGCGTCAGAGTTACTTCTGAATTCATTATAGTTTTACTTACATTATTGTTTATACCGGAAGTCTAAATCCTCAAAGCTAGTTTAGTTACACTTCTAGCCAGGTACCAGACACGCTGACCAAAGACAGCAGGCTGGATGGAGCTAGAAATGGTGCAGACTAATCATCAGAGATTTCTTTTCTGAAAATTTCTTTAAAAATTTTTTAAAAAAGCCTGACACAAGGCAGTGTCCCGAATGGCATACCAGCATACTTCTGGTAAAACTTAATGCTGAGTAAAAGGTTAATCAGACCATAAAGCTCCTTTGTTGTGCCTACTGTTAGTGCTCGGTGTTAACCCAAGCGTCGTATGGAAAATGTCACCAACCTCCAGAGACATGTCATGGGTTCCCGAGCAGGATACAGAGAGGTCTGGAGCTGGAGTAGTCAGTGCACCATGTCATGCCACGCTCTCATTTAATACGTTCCTACATCAGCAACGCTGATTTGATAACAGACAGCTAACTTTGTGAAATGAATAAACAGTCTGTGTAAGGTGACTGGGATGCTATTGCCATTTGCTAACCCTAACCCTGGATTCGGACGTTACTGTGAAAGCGCCTTGTGACGAGTGTGTCCTTTGCGTGGTACTTACCTAAGCCTTTCTGGCCTGGATTCTTGGCAAAATTGAACGTAAACTGGTAGAAATCCTTAAACTTTCCAGAGTCCTTGAGCTCCTGTTCTAACCTGGGTAAGATGGATTTCAGTTTCTCAGGACTGTCACAGCTGTGGAGAAACAGCAGCATATCACCGTAAATATGAGAAATTACATAACGTTACAGGGATGATGGCGACGATTTAAAAGGCTTACCCCAGCTCGGACATGCCGTCCAGGAACTCTTTCCGGCTAAATTCGCACTGCGTCGCTGCCCGGAACTTCCAGGCCACCACCAGAATGCTCATGCTGGCTGGATCCAGAGTCAGATCATCGCAGAACTGCTGGATCCCATCAATGCCGATTTTATTCTCATCCTGAGGGTCTGCGGGTGAAAAATGCCCATTATTCATTGTGAACAGAGCTTCAGTATAGTGCAACGGTCTTAGACACATGCAAAGAAATTCTGAACAGTACAGATGACTTCAAAAACAATGAAATTAAACCCTCTGGGCGTTTTTTGTGTGGTTTTTTTAACGCAGTCCCAGGTACAGTGTGTACAGTTTTATAAGGAAATGAGCTGTAAGTTGTACTGCTACACTTCTTCTGGACACTTCGTCTTGTTTCTTCATTTTGCAGCAAAACCCAGGAGCCTTCTTTTTGTTTGAAAGGGCAGTGGTAGCTCAGTGGGTAAGATGTTGGACTAGTGATCATGAGGTCATGAGTTCAAATCCCAGCACTGCCAAGTTATCGCTGATGAGCCCTTGAGCAAAGCCTTTAACCCTCAACTGCTCAGTTGTAAGTCGCTGTGGATAAGGACGTCTGCCAAATGTGTAAATGAAAAGCGAGCTTTTATGTAATATGTTGCATTCTTCCTGACATACAAACATTTATCAAATTCAGGAAATGAAATGTTTGGAAATCTAAAATGTACTGCATATTCATTTCACTGACATGGGCGTAGGCTGAAACCTAGGAGTGTATAGGAGTGTATCCTGCGTTCACCTCAGGGAGTTAGGATCATTACGAACCTCCTATTTATGTAGTGTGATTACTGGTTGACGTGACCACGCGTGAGATCACATTATAAACAAACTTAACCAAAGAACATAGTGACCTCAAAATGGTAATAACCTTGAAATAAATAGCAGAGTGCATTTTCATCTACAAATAGATTAAAGACGTTTTGGGAGTCGAGTAGAATCTCTGATCGTTCCTTCACCGGCTGTAATTCTGATGGGAAAAAATCGAACTGACGACCAGTATGATTTACCTTTGTATCGGTTATAAAGCTGCTCCAGCTTCTTGCGGTCCACTGTGGTTTTCATGGATTCCTTGTAGTAGAGATCTGGGTTCTGAAAGTAGTTGTCTGTTGCCACTTCTAGTTTCCAGTCATTCTGTGTGAGACAGAATACGGCTGTCCTCTCGCCAGCCTGGGTGAAGGACATGAACTGGCGAACCTTCTCTTTCTGTGACGACTTCAGCTTATGCTGTGGAGTAAACACACACACGCGCGACTGATTAGTTGCATTTCTACTGTGCAATAAACACCTGAGAGGTGGCGTGGGTGAAGGATTCCCACTGATTGTAGATCTCCAATGGCTAAATGTTGATTGATGCATCATGTCACGTCAGACACATCATCATAACAATGGAAACGTGCAATGTTGTAAAACATCAGAGTCGTCAATTTGGGGACCGTTAGTGAGCCGCTAGATTGATCAGCGCTCTGTGTTTTCAAAATACAGGAAATGCTGTATAAAAAGCGAAGCTTATATAGAAGATGCTTCTCATTTCTTTTAATTTATTTCTTTGTTTGACACACAAGGGCATGATTTCCTGACGTTCCCTCACTGGGACATGCTTGCTAAAGTGTCAATTTAAAGTGACGTCAGGTAAGTGAGATGTTATTCTGCAGGCTTCAGTGTAGGAGAAATAAGTGTATGCTTGATCAGGAAGCCTCCTCCAGCCACAATTTCACTGAGCAAATTTAAAGAATATCCATGTCTTGTAATGGCTGTATGAAGCAGATTTCTGCAGAATTGAAGAGGCATAAATGCTTAGCTTGTGTGATAATAGGTAGACTAACTTCAACTTTAAAAAAAAAAAAAAAAAAAAATCTTATGTATCATAGTCAGAGATTACACCCGTCCTGCACCGTTTAGTGTTTTCCCATCCTCCAACGCTGGCTTGTTAATTAACTCATGAGGTCAGATGTGAACGAGAAAACGAAGCATGTCCCAATTCCATTTTTGATATGGATATAAAAGTGCTGCGTGCGAGTCAATAACCGATAGCTGACATGACTCTAATACTGACATCCTCGGCCTGAACAAGATTTTAAGTCCTGACACGGGTCCTGCAAAGCAGTGACGACCCTAGAAATCCGTCGACTACATTTTCTCAATAGTAACGTGAGCACTTGAAGTTACAACCAAACTTCTGAGATGAGAACCAGGAATGCACGAGGAGGGTGTGAACTCACCGAAGGACACATTGGCGTGTAAGCAATGCTCTAGACACAACTAGAAGATGCTTCTTCTTCAGTGCCCTTCTTACACGGCTAGGTATATTCTTTTTCCTATCGGCACTCGCTTGCAAGCGTGCACTTTGTAACATGGTCACGATGAGTACACCAATCTGACAGTATCCAGGAGAAACACAGCGCACCAGTGTCCAGAAAGACAGGATCAACCAATAAACACACAAGTGTCATGATGATCGAGGTGTCTGAACGCTACGGCCAGAAGACACATCAGCCAGCAGCTTGCTGATCTGCGGAGCTTTATTTAATTTAAGCCTGACAGAGGGATCAGGAGAAATTCTCCCGGTTCTGTTCACTGACCCACCCAGCTTCACTATCTCACACACACTCTCTCTCTCTCTCTCTCTCTCTCACACACACACACAACTCTGCATAGGTGTCAGAAGGGAGGAACAAGTGCATGCTGTCAGAGCTCACAGTACCAACAGTCTGACCTTCCGCTTCTCATCCATCACTCACTCTCTCTCTCTCTCTCTCTCTCTCACACACACACACACACACACACACACACACACACACACACACACACAGGACAACTCCCTTAAAATACAAAACCCTCCTCTCACCCGGGCGTGTAATATAACATCCCTACACACCTCTCTTACTCCCTCTCTCTCTTTCTCGCGCTCTGTCTGGATACAAAGTTTGTGTTTACCGGTATTTCTCTTCCCATCTTACCTACCATTTTTATCTCCCCGCTGTTTGACCAAGTTGATAGGCAACAGCCTTCAGTGCGCATGCGCGGGACTCCTGCGCTAGAGAACGTAGCGATGACGTCGGAGTGGGATTTTTACGAGTTGCATTTTTATTTTTTTTTATTTTATTTGTAGTCAAGTTTCATGCCGATTAAAATCTTCCCAAATTCATAACTTTATGATTAATATTCATAATTCAAATTTAACGACTAATATTTAAACAAATATACAATTAAAGGTATTTTTTTACGTTCAACAAAGGTTTAAGAATCAGAAATAAGTTGAATAGTACTCGTTTATTCTTAAAAGGTATTTAAAAAAAAATAAGATAAATGCATGAATTATACTGAAGTAATATTAATATTAATAAGTAATGAATAACTGTTGCCGTATAGGGTGACTAGCGCTTATGAAAACACTACATTACCCACAATGCACTGTTCCTCATTCGTTTAGATTTGTTTCGGAAGTAAAAAAAAATTCTGTTTATTAACTAGTTAAGTAAATTATGTATCACAACACAGGCATGCGAATTCTCAACAGGTGATGTCACTCAACACATTTAGCCCAGAATGTGTAAAAAGTTTGTGTAAAGGTAACATTTGTTCTGGTTCTTGAGAAACCTTGAGGAAGACTAGCAAGCTATCGTTAGCATGAGTTGACTCCTTTAGTTAAACTCGCACTTGATAAACAACAAACTCTGTGGCGTATGTTAGCTTAGCGGACATTCTCGAGAAATTAAAGCTAAAGCTAAAGGCTCTCTGAATTCACCCATCTAACAAATGTACACAACACGGATTTGTCATTGGGGAGCCGAGATTCTAACCTACCTGTGGGAATGGAAAAACATTGACGTGTAGCGACGGCAAGTTATGTTACGCCTGCGCCGCGTTCACGTGCTCCAGCGGTTTTAAACAAATAACAAATAACAAATATAAACTACCGTGCATAGAGCGCAGTCCTTTTGAAACCGGTTTCCGTGTTGTTAGTAACATTTACCGAGTGTATGAAAGAAAAGTTTCATTTGTAAATTGTGTTTAATAGTTCTGGGGTTTTTTTGTAACTACAACACGCTTTTTGTAGTCACGTTATAAACCAGTTATAACGTTTGGTTGCATTGTGAACATTTTTTACAATATGAATAAATATTGAAACATGCTGAAATAGATAGTCAAAATGGCTGATTATGTGACTTTCGTAGTGCACCCATCGTTTTAAAACCAATAATAACTTGACTTACCAACTGGGAAACAGTACAATGTGAGGAGCGCGTGAAGGTATCACGACTGCCGCAAACCGGTCTGTGGGTGAACACGGCGCTGCCGCTCAGGTTCAGAGTAGTTTAGTATGTGGCGGCTGGAGAGGGGCGGTATCACAAGAGCCCGATTGTTTCCTTCATTTACTGAGGAGCACAGGGCTACCGAGACGACCTGAAAATTCTCCAAGGTATGTTCCTTACCTTATGTCGCCTATCAGTTATCTGCAGTTTTTGAGAGGTGATGTCAGTCATATGACAGCTGATGCCGTGTTCATGCTGATCACCCGTGTTGGGGATTAGGAAATCAGATGCTGGAAATGGACAGTTTAGGTAAGATGCATGCTTATGTAGATGTGTGCACAAGCTTGGAGCAGATACCCTTCCAGGTAAGCACAAGGGCATCTCAGATGTCAGGGTTACCCATGAGTCACATGGGAATGCTTATAATGAATATACCAAAGTATGTCAAGTAACTAGTGCTGTCAATTTAGACAGATAAATTGTCCATTTCTGAATCCCGCGTAATCTATATACGGTCAAGGATTTGTGACCTTTATTCCCCATAACAGAGCATCATTTGTCTCATTTATCTCATATAGACTATCTCTATGTATCTCATTTTTATTAACTATGCTACAGCTACCATATAGGCTGATTTCGATTAATTTATATCGGTTCTAGTTGGAGCCTTTGTTACTGTTAACAATAGCAATGGTCACAAAGCAGCTCCCGGATGTAGACGATGATGTCTAATGAGCAACAAAATATGAGGAAGAACCTTGGAGAAGTACCAGGCTCAAAAGGGAACCTGCCCTCTTCTGGATGACATTGGATAGTGGGATTATAAATCATCACACTCCTAAAAGTGCGTGCTCCAACAGTACTGTATGTGTTGTAGGGATGTTCAGTACAAGCATAATAGTTTCATGATTACAGCAGCAGTTCTTATGTGCAGGTCTACGGTATCCAGGGGAGATCATCTACTAAAGAAAAGCTTGTTAGGTCACCTTGTTTGGTGATCTTTTTTGTGCACAGTATGTATTAATCATCCATTAGCCCTTCAGAAGAGTCCGTTTTTGGCCACAGGACCGTTGTTGGCTGAAAAGTGTAGGCTGGCGAGTTGTTTCATGACCCAGCAGTGACAATGATGTGTGTTTTAAAAATTCCAGCAATATCGAACAAACAATATCGTGCATGGTAACAAATATATTAGAGCCAGTAAAAGTGCACCTACTATACAGTGGTGCGTGTATAGCTTACTTATCAGGTTAACTCTCTAGTGGAGTGGAATTAACCTCTGTTGTGTGGCGCGTGCGATATTTAAATACAGAGCTGTCACACAAAAGATTTTTTTCATGTTTGAACAGCTCAGCACCGTGCCCCACCTATGTGAGCTCAGTTAGTCATGTGTCAGTGCAGGAGGTTCACATGACCTGCAGTTTTTAGTCTGCTTTAAATATATTTTTGTCTTTTGAAGGAGCAGTTGAAGCAGCCCAGTGAGAATTCAGCACAGATAAATAAAGGAAGTCTCTCTGGAAATGTATGCCAGAGGTATCGTTGAGCCAACTTGCTGATGTGGTTCGGGACACTGTCTAACTTACTGTAATCTATAAGAATAGATAAATGCTGTAGTATTGTGTTGGAATATAATTGGATATATATGATAGATAGATAGATAGATAGATAGTGCTGTGATGTAATAATGGGATGTTTTTTTTTTTATAGTACAGATTTTGATTTTGACACCCAACGTCTTCACTGATCGAGTAAATTTGCGGTGACATTCAACCTTTTGCCTGCTTTTAAGTACCCGCTGTGGAGGGTATGAGACAGTTCCTGCAGCTTTTTTCTATTTTTTTCTTTCATCTTTAGCTGAAGTGACCAGCCAGCTGAATGCAAACCCTGTATGCGCTGCTGTGCCTGGGCCTGGTGGGGGCGCTGCAATCGGCTGAGCACCTGGCCCGGAATGCTGTTCAGCACCATCGTGGCAGGGGGGTGTCATCCTCCAGTGGGCACCGCTGGGTGGCCGAGAACTGCCGCCGCCTCTCGGGTCTTCTGCGGCAGAAGAACGCTGCCGTAAGGAAGCTGGAGGCAGCAGCTGCAGCGGCGGAGCGTGACCAGACGCTCTCGGATGCTGAGCGCCTCTTCCAGGTGCACACCCTCGAGGTGTTCCAGAAGGAGCTGAATGAGAGTGAGCGTTCCCTGTTCGAAGCTGTGCTGGGCCTTCAACGTGTGCTGAAAGGAGACTTTGGCGATGTGGCGAACATGAAGGAAAGCAGCCGCCAGAGGCTTGAGGCGCTCAGGGAGGCCGCCATTAAGGTGAGGCAAACATGAGTTCTGGATTAAAGACCTGAGGACTCGAAAGAAGAGGCTTTCACTTCCTTGATGCATCAATAATTCCGTTTGGCTTTGTATTAAAGCTGCTATTTGTAAGGTAAACATGTGTTTAGACCTCTAATTATTAAATCGTGTCAATGACACGCATCACTATGTGTGTGTCACTATGATTCTCAATGCTACAGTGTAAACAGATTTTCTTTATTTCAGGAGGCTTTTTATAGTTTTCTGGCCCTGAAATTCTCTCCACCTCCAGTCAGAGCAACAATGCTTTGCTTCCCTTTTTCCTTAAAAGCCAGGCTGACATATCAGAGTAGTTTTAACAGCAGAGGAAAGGTTCGCAACTTTCAGTCACAATTTGCAATTCTTTTGTTAATAACTTCTGGATATGCGGTTGAGGGACTAAAAAGTAAGCAGGAAATCGTTGTAATTGGCAGGACTGGTATAGTGTTGTTTCCATGGCAGCACGAAGCTGCTGGGGTGTTTTCCTGAGGTGCAGGAGCTATTTTTGCATAGAGAAGATCTATTCTAATCAGTGAAGGACAGCACACCATGTGTCTCGAGAGAGCATCACCTACTGATAACACACTGCTGTCTTTGCAAAGTGAAGTGTCTGTAGGCGAGCGTGTTAGTCAGTGAGGAAAAAAAGAGACTATAGTTTGCTTTAGTTTATAGTATTAAATGTCTTGGCTTTACTTAAACCACCTGCTTTAAATATAATGTTCCAGGAGATGACTTCAGTTCAATTTCATGTGTATAGCACCGATTAGGCAGTGTCACAAACCAGCTTAACACTGATCTATTTAGCTCTCCGTTCCTAATGAGCAAGCCATGAAATGTGATGAAACCTTGAAAGGAACCAGACTCAATCGAGAACCCAACCTCATGTGATAAAGTTCTTTCCTGGCAGGAAGAGCAGGAGTATGTGGAGCTGGTCGCAGCTGAGAAGCACCAGCAGGAGGCGCTAAAGGTGGCACAGGAGCGGAACAAGACCCTCTCCATGCTGGACGAGATTCTTGAAGACGTTCGGAGGGCTGCTGACCGCTTGGAGGAGGAGATCGAAGATCACGCCTTTGACAACAATAAGCAGGTCAGTCATCAGTCTCTGTTTTGTTCTCTTATGAAAGACATTTTTCTTCTTACAGCTTCACTCTTGGTTGGAAATTCACCCCAATGTATTCTTTGCATGGCCATATTTCACTCAGATGAAGGGGGTCAATGTGGAGGCAGTCCTGAGGGTGGAGGAAGATGAAGAGGACAACAAGAGGAAGAATGTGTCATGGCAAGTAGCAAAAGGTGACCTGGGACTGAGTATGCTCATTGATTCACAGAACAACCAGTATGTACTGACCAAACCCCGGGACTCCACCATTCCTCGTGCTGACCACCACTTCATCAAGGTTAGTGTCTGAACTCAGCTCTTCACTCTAAGAGCGCCTGGCCTATCACTACGACCTCAATGTTTTTCAATTCCCAACCGCTGGTTATCACCTGGCATCAAACAGAGAGGTTGAGGGTTGGTATGAGCTTCCTCTGAGACGCATCTTTTCAAACTGCTGGTATCCTACATCACTGGGGAACTGAGCACTCGGAGGGAAACGCTATCTGCCCTCCTCCTCATGCATGAGCTCACGATTGGCTAATGTCTATCTGATTGACAGGGAAGAAAGGAAGGTCAGTTTTGATTTCTTGGTCTCCCAATCAGCGATGGCTGTGTCATCTTCAGCAACTCCTCTCTCACCGACAGGATACACTGTCTTCTGTTGGAACACTCGAAAGCCACCTGCATATCATTCCCTGAGACTTAAGAACACTCTCTGAATTTTTCTGCCCTGCCGTTTACCGTTCATACACCTATGTTCAAAAGTCTTCCTTTTAAGAAGACTGAAGGTTTTCTGAAGGGGTGAAGAGCTGTTTCGAGATAAGAAGATTCTAATTGTAATAGTGTCCATGTAATGAAACTACAATAATCTCCATTTACAGCATAACTAGGCCTACACGTTATGGTTTAGACCTTTAAAATTACACAAGAAAATGATTATTTTAGGATATTGATTGGCCCATATTGCAGAGTCATCCTGGATGATTGGTTTATCTGAGATTTTTAGACAGAATGTTTAATTTTTTTAACTATGCCACAGTACTGTCGAATTTCTGAATATAATTGTCAGAAGGTGTTGATTAATTTTCTATAGCAGCAGCTTTGACAGCAGTACTGGCTGTAAATCAAATCGCAAGATTATATTAATTAACTAATTCTTATGTTATTGATTCTATAAAAACAGCTTACACAGACTTATCGTATCTTACACAGACTTATACGTTTCTTAGGCTTTGAATTAACAAATTTTTAAAATATGTTGTTTCACAAAAAAAAAAACAACAACATGTAATACAGTCCTCTATGAAAGTATCGGAACAGAAAGGCCTAATTTTTTTTATTTTTGCTATACACTGACGACATGTAGGTTTGAGGTCAAAACACAAATTTGAGATGTTCTATCAGAATTGCAATTCCTGATATTTACATCTAGGTGCGTTAAACAACTTGGAACGCTGCACCTTTTGTTTGAACCCACCCATTTTTCAAGTGCTGAAAAAATATCGGAACACTCGACTGACCGGTGTTTCTTGTTGTTCAGGTGTGTCCTGTTCGATTGGTTGATTAAACAGTTAATAGCTCTGAATGTGTAGTCTTGGTTTGAGCCCTGGGTTTCACCTGTGAAGACTACATTTGTTGTTAAAAAGGATAAAACAACGCATTTTGAAGCTGAGAAAAGATGGGAAATCGAGCAGAGCCATGGCACAAGCATTGGGCAATATAACAATGTGAAGTGTCCTGAAAAGAAATAAAACATTTTTGATCTAACAACCAGACACTGAACCGGTCAGTCAAGGAAAGGAACATACATAAACATTGAAGGAGCCGTGAAGAAAATCCCGAAAATAACAGTCACCAACAACCACCAGAGGGCAGGTGTAAACGTATCCCAGTCCATTGTTGACTTTGAGAGCAGAAATATAGAAGCCAGACTACAAGATGCAAGCCACTCATCAGCAGTAAGAATCAGAACGCCAGGAAGAAATGAGCAAAGAAATACAGAGATGAGCCAGAAAAGTCCTGGAACCAAGATTATCCTCTACCTAATGGGAAGGCCAAAGTGTGGAGAAGGAAAGGATCTGCCGATGATCCAGAACATATGTGATCAAGCATGGTGAAGGCTTTGGCCGGCACAGCTGCTTCTGGAAAAGACTCCCTAATCTTTATTGATGCTGTAACTCCTCATGGTAGCAGAAGAATGAATTCAGAAGTCTACATAAATATTCTGTCTTCCAATTTACAGAGAAATGCACCCAATCTAACTGGGAGGAACGTCAAGAGAATGTATACAATAAAGTATCTCCCAATTTTAGAACCTTGTATGAACAAGGTTGGCACCAGGTGATAAGATAAGCAGTGAATAGGGTGGGGTAATAATGATAGGCCAGGTGCTGTTTGAATGATATGTATGTTAGTTCTATTGTTTTTATATTATGAATAGACGTAGTATGTCCTATTGTATTGCTCTGGATAAGAGTGTTTGCCATTGACTAAATGTACATGCAAGTATTGTGTTACACTGCATTATTTTTTTAGAAGATTGATGGCTATGAGGCTTTTGGAGATTTTTGCAGTCACTGAAGTCCTCAGACAGGTACTCACTTTGTTTACCCCCCCCCCCCCCCAGGACCTGGTGTCCGTGGTGATGTTGTCTCTGCCCTGCGGATGGCTGTGCACGCTGGTTGGACTGCCTCCTATGTTTGGCTACATAGTTTGTGGGGTTTTGCTCGGACCCTCAGGGCTTAACAGCATCAAGGTAAGTTATATGTAGTTGTTGTAGCAATATGCCTGTTCACACACACTGTGATGTATTTTAATAAGTTTGGGAAGTGTGTTCTTGTAAAGTGTCTAAAAAAACCCTTACTGTTTGTACAGTAAATGCCTTCAGTGTTCTCTCTCTGTTTATCTCTAGTCCATGGTTCAAGTAGAGACGCTGGGGGAGTTGGGTGTGTTCTTCACACTCTTTGTGGTTGGCCTTGAGTTCTCTCCTGAGCGATTGCACAAGGTAAAAATAAAAATCCAAGTTTTATGTTCTTATGTGTGACAAACAAGCACAGCTGGGAAAAAATGACTCCATGGCAGAACTCAGCCCAGTTGGAACACCGAATAATCCACCGTGAGCTTGATGCGAGATCAACCAGAAATGTGTGACAGCAAACAAGAGACATAAAGATGTGGATAATAAAAATAATATTAGTAATTTAATATTATTTTTATTATATTATATTAATATAAAATTATTTGAATTATGAATAATAACATGTAAACACCCTTGAATGAATTCAAAGCATTTATTTATGCGTTCCTCCAAAATCCACACATTTGGATATATTTGATTTGTGTTAACCTCCTTGAAAAGTTTGGAGATTCACATTTTTTTAATTTACATTTTCAAAGAACCAAGAATCTATGTATATTTGCAAAATTCACTTTGGAAAAAATACAAGTTGCTACCCAAGGATAGGGAAAAGCTGTCAAGCCTGGAAGGAGCGACTGTGTGCTGATTGGCTCGTATCAGTGCGTTACATTCCTTTTGCGTATCCTTGAGCAGCTTAGATGCTCCAGACCTGAACCCTGATGAAAATTTGTAGTATGAATTAAAGAATGTATTCCACAAATTGCACAAATGGAAGAATATAAAGAAATGGATAATATTCAGCATGGAGGAGTGATCCAAGATCCCTTCTAGCTCACTCAGTGCTGTTTTTATCTTCTGGGCAGTCACAAAATTGTTAGGTGCCTGATCATTTTGAAACCAGTGTGAGATTATTTTTTTGTCTAAATAGAAGTATATAATGCCCATTAATGTTTAAACTCTAATAACACTGCACAACAATTGTTTGAAAAGTCTTGCTTCCTGAAAGTTGTTGCTGATTGTGACAGGTACCTACTGGGTTGCACAAATATAGTTTTGGT